>JAYGGG010000242.1:0-98448 GCA_036346245.1 Bonia amplexicaulis
TAACTCTTTGCTAGCCAGAAATGCCACTAGACAAACTAAGAATAAGTTTAATAGCATTACAATCTATTGACTGCGAGCTCAAGAATGGTCAATAGCATCTTAAACACGAATCACAATAAATGAATTTAAGAAAAAAAATAAAATAGAGATGATGTTCCTGATAGTTACAACAAAGAATAGTCATTTTACTAATTGAGATTCATAGCAAATGGGTGGATATTAACAACACGTATAAAACGTGTCTATGCACACATCAGCAAAAAGACACCTTATGCTGAAGAAAAGTTGGTGGCATATATTTTCATAGGGAAATTAATATAATAAAGGTCCAAAATCGACCTTCAAATGCAAGATGAATCTGAGTGGGCAAGTGTACTGGGAATAGTTTAGCCTTTGAAAAAGTAATTATGTTCCTTTTATTGGTATTGAATAATATATTCTAGAATAAAGTGTAAAACAATGTACATTTGAATACAGTTCCTTGGCTTTCTCCCGATGAGTATGATAGCGCATATGTTTCTTGTATTGTACTCAATAACAGGGTACAATATATATATCCATCTCCTGTGGATATCTCTAACCGATTTATAGAAACAGATCGGGTAGGAGATCTGGGAGATTAGGTGTATGCGCGGCGGGATATACTTAACCGCCTGGACTCTAGAGATAGAAAGGGATCTCCTAAACAGGGGAAGAGATAAGCTAGAGATAGATTCTAAACTCTAACACCCCTCGCAATGGAACGTCCATATGATGACGTTAAGACCGGAGCGAAACTCACAAAAACTGCAGTGGAAGTCCTTTGGTGAAGATGTCGCGAACCGGGATGTCGTTGGGACATGGAGAACGCGAACATCTCCAATAGCAACACGCCACGGACGAAGTGGAGATCGATCTCGACATGCTTCGTCACCGGTGTTGTGCTGTGGTTTGTTGATAAGTAGACAGACTAACATTATCACAATATACCAAGGTGCTCTTTGTCGGGACTCGTTCTCGTAGTAACCGCCGAAGCCGCAGCCTCGCCACGCCATTGGCAACAATACCCAGATTCGCCTTCAGACCGGATCGGATACCGTGTTTTGCCGCTGAGGACCATGAAACCGTGTTGTCTCCTAGGAACACAAAGATAGCTCAAGTAGACTTGCGGTATCCGGACAACAAACCCAATCGGCATCGGTAGACGAAAGCAGAGCAGAGGGTGTTGACGGCGCGAAGAAGGCCATGATCAAGTGTACCTTGCAGATAGCGCAGGATGCGTTTGACTGCAACGAGGTGAATGTCACGAGGATCATGCATGTGGAGACAAACTTGTCGAACAAAGACACGAGATATCGGCCGAGTAAAGGCGAGGTATCGCAAGGCGCCAACCAGTCGCGACATCGGTAGGGTCGCCGACAGTGTACCGACCGTGGAGGAGACCTTGCATGAGTGTCGACGGGTACCGCATGGTTTGGTACCGGTCATGCCGGCTCGCTCAATGACATCCAGAGTGTATTGCTGTTGTGAAAGAAAGAGACCCTCAGAACGTTGTTGTACAGCCACACCGAGGAAGTGGTGGAGGACACCTAGATCCTTCATGGAGAATTCCTTCTGAAGTGCAATGATTATGTGACGAAGGAGATTTTTGCTGGAGGCAGTGAGAACAATGTCGTCCACATATAGTAATAAGTATGCCTTGTCCGTCCCTTTGCGATAGATGAACAAGGAAGTGTCAGACTTGGCCTCAATGAAACCCAAAGAGAGTAAGTAAAGAAACCGACTATACCGTGCACGGGCGCTTGCTTCATCCATAAAGTGACTTATTCGATGACAAACAAGATTTGGTTGGGCGAATCAATAAAACCCGCTTACCGTGAGCGTGATATCGTTTGATGAGAGTGCCATGTAAAAGGCATTCTTGACGTTGAGCCGGTGAATCGCCGTTGGGAGATCGCCAGGACGAATCTGTATTTAACAAGCCGCAGCTTGACCATCGGACCGAAAGTCTCGTCATAATCCACACCGGCGCCGAGCGAAGCTACGGAGGACCCAACGGCCTTGTATCTGCCGAGGAACCATTTGCATGGAATTTGTGTCGAAAATCCACTTGCCGGTGACAATGTTTGCGCCGAAGAACGCGGACGAGATTCCACGTGTTGTTGGAGATCATACGTCAGATTTTCTTCCATCGCTGCCGCCAATGAGGATCGGCGAGGCTACCGCGATAGGTCTTGAATAGCGAGAGGCCGTGGCATCGAATGCGCGGCAATAAAACCGACTTGCCGCGGTGGCCATACGGTGATGGTTAACCACCGGCACTGGGACAAGACTGGGGCAATTGAGCCACGGCTGATGAAGGAGAGATACCGCTGTGACGGGCGCAGGCGGCTTGGCGGTCAGACACCAAAGGGCGCGGTGACACAGCAGCGGAGGGCGCGACGACGGCTATACACCAAGAGGGGCGCAGTGACGATGCGTGCGGCGCAAGAGCCGCAGGCCGCTTGCGGCGCGCGTGATGCGGGAGAGGTCGCTTGCCGTGACGGGCGAGGATGACGCCGCGGGTCGCTGGCTGGCGCCGCTGGCGCCGCGTGGCGCGGGCGAGGTCGCTTGCCGCGCTGTGGCGCGACGGTAGGTCATTGCCATTTGCCGCAGATCCGTGGCAAGGTCGAGTGACCTCGGCGGCGAGGCGCCACGAGGCGAGGCGTAAACTCGCAGGGGTGAGTGTCCGATCGAAAATCGAAATCTCAAAATCGACAAAAATCAAGGTCATTGACGATGGTTGAGAGTTAGAGAGGAAGCTAGTTTCATCAAAGACCACATGGCGAGAAATGATGATTCGTTGGACGAGAGATCAAGCAATGCAGAACCTTTGTGGTTACCGGAGTAGCCAAGGAAGACACAAAGACCGGACCGTGAGCAAGTTTGTGAGGCGTTGGCGGACATGTTGGGGTAATATGCGCAATGAGCACACCTGAGGTGATCGTAGGTAGGATGAGAACCAAAGAGAGCAAGGTGGGGGGTGCCGAGGGATAGAGTTTTGGTGGGTAGACGATTGAGGAGGTATGTGGCGGTGTGAAGGCCTTCGACCCAATAAGATGGGGGAAGGGAGGCTTGAAAAAGCATGGAACGATGATGTTGGGACCGCCACATGGTGATTTGCGGTCCATGGGTTGTAGATCGAGGGCCATGGCGCAGTGTTCCTGCCACTGCCGTGTTGCACGACGGCCGACGACAGCCGGCACCACCGCTTGATGTTGAAGATCGGTGGATCCGCAGTGTGCGCTCGAGCCACCGCGTAGGGATGCGGGAACAGAGGGTCAAAAGCCGTCTTGGGCGGAGCAACAGGCGGCACGGGGGGTGGCGGGCTACCGAGTCGATCTCCTCGAGGATGAGGTCGTCGGACTTCATTGAAGGAGGAGCGGTTTGGAGCGCTTGAAGTGGGCCTTCATGTGGGCGAATTCTCGTTGAGGCCCCGCAGACATTGAGGACGAGGGCGGTCGAGATGACCTCGCAAGAGTCGCCAGGCGTCGGCCATCCCTTCATCTTGCGGCAGAATCGCCGATGGGAGGTCGCCTTGAACGAAGACACGAACCTCGCTGCCGAGGCGAGGCGCGAGCTGCGCCGAGGAATTGCGCCCGACGAGTCCATGCGGCGTCTTGTGTCGTTGCTATGGCGCGACGATTCCATCATCTCGGAGAGTGTGCCCAGACCGAGAGAGGACGCGCGTCCATGCGGCCAGCCAGACGGCAGGAAAGCGGCGTGGAGAGGGACGTGGTCCGAGGCGTCTGCACTCGAGCGAGGAGGACGAGATCGCGCGCGTTGCAGTGAAGGAGAGGGATCCAGTACCACGAGCACTAGGGCGGATGTTCGACTCCGCCCTTATCGCGTGGAGGTTGGCGATGGTGGCCGCTCATAATCGCCGAGGTCGTCGGCCGGAGTCGTTGTTGCGGATGGGAAGGCGGCGTCGAAGGCGGCGTTCTGCGCTCAAGATCGGCGGCGGCTTGCCTGGCGAGGACGTCTGGCGTGCGGACTCGATCCGCGGTACGCTGCTCGCTATATGGGCGGCGGCGACGATCTGGCGGGTCTTCTCGGCACCGCTTCTTCGGTGGATGCGAGCGGAGAATCTCGAAGCATGGCGTCCGGCAGCGAGGCGAGCAGGCGGTGGTTTAGCGAGCGAGGTCGTCCACGGATCGGACGGACCTCGATACCATGATAACGCATATGTTTCTTGTATTGTACTCAATAAGGGTACAATATATATATCCATCTCCTGTGGATATCTCTAACCGATTTATAAAGCGAGATCGGTAGGAGATCCGGGAGATTAGTGTATCTGGCGGGATATACTTAACCCTGGACTCTAGAGATAGAAAGGATCTCCTAACAGGGGAAGAGATAAGCTAGAGATAGATTCTAAACTCTAAGAAAACATATAAAGTTACAAGGAAATTGGGTTATATATGCATGCCCTAACTCGTGGTAAATGCGGATGTGGTTATACGGAAAAATATCCGCATCCTCCTTATGGTACATCCTTTGTGCACCACCGCATCTAAAGTTTTAACATTCTTAAAAATTTATAGATGTAGGGATGGTACATTCTATAGAGATGTAAAATTTCAAGATGAAACTCAATTGCGTTTGGAAGATATGTAATTGACAAGCAATGACATGAATAAATTTGAACACTATTCATGCAAAATTTCTCTTTTTCATATCTTCCAAATGTGATCAAGTTTTATCTTGAAATTTTGCATGGCTATAGAATATACCACCCCCTATATCTACAAATATTTTAGGAATTTTTCAAAACTTTTAGACATAGGATGCACGAATGATGATCTGAAGGAGATGCACCGATGATACTCTCTTGATACACGTTTAAAACACTTAAAATTAAACACATTGCCTCCTGCCAAGAGGGTGGCCAATTCGAGAAAGAAAATGCCAACCATTTATATCCAATGCTTCACAGTACTAGCTCTATTCGGGGCGATGGCGAAGTACCGATCTGGTACAATAATAGAGCAAGCAACATTCGTTCAATTCAAATTGAAATTCCAACCGACATTGTAACTTCCACCAAATTATAATTCAAGTCATCATTTGGCCTTTGGTTTTCAAAAGACCCTTAAGAAAGAATTTACTCTGCAATGAAGGGTGCATCAAACCCCAAAGCGCCCTTTTCAACACCGAGTGTTCATTAAATCGATCGATGAAGTGAAGTCTATTTAAAACAATAAATAAATGTGCTAGGGTGAAGTAGGCTCACATACCAATTGAAGCAAAGAGTATGCATCTTTTCCTCAAGAGCATCTTTAGCATCACGAAATGCTCGCTTGCGATGCTGTGGTTTCATCACTCCGGAGTTCAAGACTTCCAAGCATAGGCAGACGATTTGGATACTTATCATATACCTTGAGAGCATCACTTATCTAAAACAAACACAGTATAATTATTCTCAATTAAGCGGATAGGACAAAGCATAAGCATCAAGACTTACCATTTCGATGCTCGGTTGAAAATTGTTTCTTTCTTTAGCAATAGTCGCTAGCCTCGGATAGGCATCAATATAGTCCCGATCTGTTATTAAAAGAATTAGGAGTTAGAACACAATATGATACAGGGATCTTCTTCATTGTCGCATCGAAATCCTTATTAGAATTAATAGTATTCTCAATACCTTTCCTTCTATTACTACGCTAGCCTAGAATAGCACCTCTAATTGAGGATTGTAATCCCCTGATTATGCCTATTGGCCTATTAATAGAGTGCCACCGCCTTTGGTGCGTGGCGTACTCCCACATTCCTACATGGTATCGACTTTTTCTTTCCTGCGTCTCTTCGCTATCGCTCCTCTATTTCTAGGGTTTTATCCCATGCCGCAGCTCCTCCGCCTCCCCGTGAATACCTCCTGTTTTCCACACCGTCACGCTCACGAGGACGACCGCCACCACCCACCATGTTGGCCACCCTCAGAAGCGGACGCAGCGCCGCTCGAGCACTGCCGCGCAGACATCCGCCTGAGCCCTCAGCAGATCTCCGAATCTCGCCGATGCCGCACTTCGCCAATCGCCCTCAACCCATTCCGCACGGCCGTTGTCAAGGCTCACGCATCGACCACACTGACATGAAGAGCGCGAACTACTCCCGCTGGTCCAAGTTCTTCCGGACCATGTCGCCAAGTTCGGTCTCCTCTCCGCATCGACGGCTCGACGGCGCGACCGGATGATCCCGCTGGGCCCTCGCCGACTCCGTCCTCCCGTGGCTTTACGGCTCGTCAGAAGACGTCCTTGATTCCGCGATGGTGACGACGAGCCGCGCGACACGTGGTCGCGATCGAGGACTCTTCGCGACAACAAAGAGTCTCGCGCGTCTTCCTCGGCACCAATTCCATTCTACGATGCAAGGCACAATCCATCGCAGACTACGACCACGTGTCAAGACCTGCCGATGCCCTCCGCGATGTCGGCCACTGGCTTCGACCCCGGATCGTTCTCAACTTGCTGCGTGGACTCAATCGCGTTACTCCAACACCGCCGATGACATCGCCAACTCGCCTGTTCCCTCGCCAGGGCACGATCTATGCTTGCCACGAAGGAGATTCGCCGCAACGAGGCCAAGATCGCCACCGAGGACGGCCCTTATTGCCACCGGTGGTCCCTCGGCTTGCGACCGGTCCGCCGCTCCACCACGTTCACACCTTCTAGGCCTCTACTCCAACACCGGCAAGCGCGACGGCCGAGGCGTAACGCCGTGGCAAGCGGTAACAATGGTGGCTTCGCGGGCGCGCCACATCCATGGGCCTTGGTTACGCTTCAACCGTGGTCATCTTCCGGCTGGTCGAGAACTTCACATGGCGACCAATGGCGACATTCCTGCCGCCTACGGCGCTCCACTCAGGCACACTGCGCTTCGATCGACTCGCTTCACCAACATGGGACCAAAGAAGGCCTCATCACCGCTAAACCGATGGTCGTCCATGGGCATGGCGGCTGGATCCTGGACAGTGGCGCCACATCTCACATGGCATCCAATGACGGTATACTCATGTCCTCCAAACCTCCCCCTAATACGCTCGTCACCGTTGGAAATGGTTCTCGCCTTCCCATCACATCTACCGGCCACACCTATCTTCATACACCCACCACTAGATTTCTCCTTAATGATGTCCTTGTTGTTCCCATATAGTTCGTAACCTTCTTTCCGTTCGAAGTTTACTCGTGACAATCATCGCTCCATCGAGTTTGACGCTCTGGTTTTTCCGTTAAGGATCCCCGACGAACAAGTGATGCTTCAGCATAGTGAGGCGACCTCTACACCATTGGTGATGCCAACCCTCCACCACCGCCAAGACTCACCTCGCC
Source organism: Bonia amplexicaulis (assembly GCA_036346245.1). Taxonomy (NCBI): domain Eukaryota; kingdom Viridiplantae; phylum Streptophyta; class Magnoliopsida; order Poales; family Poaceae; genus Bonia; species Bonia amplexicaulis. The sequence goes on from JAYGGG010000242.1 coordinate 7,350, forward strand.
TCTCCTCCCGCTTATGGCACGCGCTTGGACAAGCCCCCACAATCTGATCACCTACGAGTTTTGGTTGCCTTTGCTTCCCAACGCCACGCCCCACAACTTGCTCCCGCCCGCAGATGTGTGTTTGTTGGTTATCCTTTAAAAAAAAAATTTTTAATTAAACCCCCGGGGCCCCGGGGTTTTTGGGAGGGAAAAAAAAAAAAAAAAAAGGGGCCCCCTTAAAATTTTTTTTTTTTTTTAAAAAAAATTTTTTAAAAACCAAAAAAAAAAAATTTTTTAAAAAAATTTTTTTTTTTAAAAAATTTTTTTGGGGGGTTTTTAAAGGTTCGGGGGGGCCCCAAAGGGAAAAAAGGGGGAAAACCCCGGGAAAAGGGAAACCCCCCCCCAAAAAAAAAAAAAAAACCCCCAAAAACCGGAAAAAATTTTTTTTTTTTTTTTTTTAAAAAAAATTTTTTTTTAAAAAGTTTCCTTTTTTCGGTTTTTTTAAAAAAAGGGAAAAAATTTTTAAAAAATTTTTAAAAAAAATTTTTTTAAAAAAAAAACCCCCCCCCTTTTTTTTTTTTTTTTTTTTTTTAAAAAATTTTTTGGGGGGGGTTTTTGGGGGGGAAAAAAAATTTCCCCCCTTTTTTTAAAAAAAAAAAACCCAATTGGGGAAAAAAGGGGCCCAAAACCCTTTTTTTGGGGGGGGGCCAAGGGGGGGCCCCCCGGGGGGGGTTTTTCCCCGATTTTTTTTTAAAAAAAAAAAAAAAATTTTTTGGGCCCCAAAAAAAAAATTCCCCCCTTTGGGGGGGGAAAAAAAAAAAAAAAAAACCCTTTTAAAAAAAAACCCCCCTTTTTGATTAAAAATTTTTTTTACTTTGGGTTTGGCCCGGGTTTTTTTTAAAAAAAAATTTTTTACCCAAAATTCCCAATTTAAAAAAAAAAAAATTTTTTTTTCCCTTTAAACCCCCGGAACCCCTTTTTTTTTATTTTTTCCCAATTCCCAAAAAACCCCCCAAAAAAATTTTTTTTTCCCCAAAATTTCCCCCAAATTGGGGAAAAGGGTTTTTTTTTTAAAAAAATTTAAAAAAAAGGTTAAAAAAAGGGGAAAAAATTTTTTTTTTAAAAAAAAAAAATTTTTTTCCCCCTTTTGCCCCTTTTTTTTTAAAAAGGAATTTCCAAAAAAAAGGGGGTTTTAAACCCTTCCCCCTTCCCCCTTTTTTTTAAAGGAAAAATTTTCCTTTTTTTTTTAAAAAAAAATTTTTTAAAAATTTTTTTTTAAAAGGGGAATTTTCCCCCCGGGTTTTTTTTTTCCCCCCCCCCTTTTGGCCCCCAAAAAAGGAAAAAACCCTTTTTTTTGGGGGGGTTTAAAAACCTTTAAAAAAAAGGGGGGGGGCCCCCCCCCCCCTTTCCCCCTTTTTTAAACCAGGAAAAAAAAAGGGTTCCCCGGGGGGGGGGAAAAAAAAAAAAAACCCAAAAAAGGGGAAAAACCCAACCCTTTTTTAAAAAGACCCCAAAAAAAACCCCTTTTTAAAACCAAATTAAAAAAAGGGTAAAAAATTTTTTGGGGCCCCCTAAAAAAGGGAAAATTTCCCCAAATTTAAAACCCCCCCAAAAAAATTTTTTTTTTTGGTTTTTTTCCCAAAAAAAATTTTTTTTTTCCAACCTTTTAAAATTTTTTTTGTTTTTTTACAAAAGGGGGTTTTTTGGTTTTAAACCCCCCAAAAAAGGGGGTTTGGGGTTTGGTTTTTTTAATTGGGTCCGGGGGGAAAACCCTTTCCAAAAATTTAAATTTGGGGTTTCCTCAAGCTCTCCTTCTCAAAATGAAGAAGTCCAATTCCATTGAGCAATTCAACGGGTATTTCCTCTCCCGCCTTCTTTAGGAGATTTCGAGCCTGCGAAGTATGAACTGATAGGTAAGGTTTCATATTTAAGAATGAAGCAAAACAAGTGTGCATTGGATCCAAAAAAAAAGTAGTGGACACGATTCATTCAGAGGTGACATGAAAAGCAACAGATATAATGCAGCGAATAATCGCCATGACAATAAGCATAGCCAGAAAGTCTACCTTACATGGGTACAATCACCAGCCAAGGCAACTACATGCATGGTTAGCATGCTGCAGATAAAATCATAAAATTCAAAGTTTGCGAGACATGCACACGTAACTCCATGTGCCAATCATGCCAAAATAGAGGCTAGAGAGTAGGTGATGCATTACAATACACTACTTCTAGGAGAGTAAAGCTATGAATTTACACCACAGCCGAAAAATAAAATGATCATAAATCGAGCCAAAGATTACAAGAATCTATGCGATGAGTAATGACAAATAGAATTAAATGAATCCATACTATTAGCATATGTTTATATAATGATCATACATTTGTATTGGCCAACAGATTCTTCAAAAATAAAATTTATATGAGTAATTCTACTTCCAAAACCTATACAAGAATTTGTTGATACATGGGGGAAAACATCATTACTTCTACAGTAGAATCTGACACTGGTCAACAGAATAAACAGCTGATTGAATAGTCTTCTGTCTTTAAGTACTCCATAGCATTGCTTCAATCGATTCTACCAACATTCACCAAGTTCCATAAATGCTGCGTAATGGTTTGATCAACAAGATTATATGCAAAACATGAGATGTTCCTAATTATCAATAAACTTCCCTAGGTTCACAGTTCACACATGCATCCTAGATTAGCATCCCCATTTTTTAATCATCAACACCCCAATATTTGAAGGTGGATACGGGTTTAGTCATTGCGGTGTTCGTCTGACAAGAACAGGACCTAATACCTAGATGTACAATGCATGTGATAAAATTATTAAAAAAACAAATTATTGGTTTCAAAAAATGTTCCAGAGAGAGAGAGAGAGAGAGAGAGAGAGAGAGAGAGTGACTACCTGATGATCTTTGGATCAATCCGGGTAACTTTCTTGAAGGTTTCTCTAGCTTTGTCATTCTCACCTAACTTTGCATATATGTGCGCAATAGCCTTGAAGAAGCAACCTAGATTAATTGATACAGCCAACGACATTTCAAATAGATGAATGGAAAAGCAATCATTTGATTAGAAATCACATCTCACCTTTAAACTTTCGCAATTTTCAGGGTGAACCTCCAATACTTTCTCAAAGCTAGCTAACGAACTTTTGAAGTCTAGAAATTTTAATTGTATTTGCCCAAGTCCTGGTTCAGATCATGAATGTGTCATAACTCATAAACAGCGATGAAATATGCAGCAAAGTATTCCCAAATAATTGAAAAGGCTAAATCTATGGAACCTGCTAGCACATGTTTGACAAAATTCACCAGGGTAAAAGGCAAAAGACAAGCATATTAAGTGATTGAATAAATGGTATAATTATATTTACAATTGTCAAACCAAAAGCAATCCATCAAGGGCAAAATAGAACATAAATGCATTGTTATATCAATGAATTAATGAAGGTTCAAAACATGGAGATGCATAAATCTTTGAACAATTGTGCATCAAAACGATGTCATAAAATTTCAAAACAAAGAAAACACGAGGACGAGAGACTCACCAAAAAATCTGACTGGGCCCCCGTTTCATATTTAAGAATGAAGCAAAACAAGTGTGCATTGGATCCAAAAAAAGTAGTGGACACGATTCATTCAGAGGTGACATGAAAAGCAACATATATAATGCAAATAATAATCACCATGACAATAAGCATAGCGTAAAGTCTACCTTACATGGGTACAATCACCACCAAGGCAACTACATGCATGGTTAGCATGTGCAGATAAAATCATAAAATTCAAAGTTTGCGAGACATGCACACGTAACTCCATGTGCCAATCATGCCAAAATAGAGGCTAGAGAGTAGGTGATGCATTACAATACACTACTTCTAGGAGAGTAAAGCTATGAATTTACACCACAGTAGAAAAATAAAATGATCATAAATCGAGCCAAAGATTACAAGAATCTATGCGATGAGTAATGACAAATAGAATTAAATGAATCCATACTATTAGCATATGTTTATATAATGATCATACATTTGTATTGGCCAATGATTCTTCAAAATAAAATTTATATGAGTAATTCTACTTCCAAAACCTATACAAGAATTTGTTGATACAAGGCGGAAAACATCATTACTTCTACAAGAGAATCGACTTTGGTCAATGAATAAACGGTGATTGAATAGTCTTCTTGTCTTTAAGTACTCCATAATGCCAAGTCGATTCTACCAACAGTTCACCAAGTTCCATAAATGCTGCGTAATGGTTTGATCAACAAGATTATATGCAAAACATGAAACAAACAGTTACAAAACATGAGATGTTCCTAATTATCAATAAACTTCCCTAGGTTCACAGTTCACACATGCATCCTAGATTAGCATCCCATTTTTAATCATCAACACCCCAATATTTGAAGGTGGATACGGGTTTAGTCATTGCGGTGTTCGATCGACAAGAACAGGACCTAATACCTAGATGTACAATGCATGTGATAAAATTATTAAAAATCAAATTATTGGTTTCAAAAATGTTCCGAGAGAGAGAGAGAGAGAGAGAGAGTGACTACCTGATGATCTTTGGATCAATCCGGGTAACTTTCTTGAAGGTTTCTATAGCTTTGTCATTCTCACCTAACTTTGCATATATGCGCAATAGCCTTGAAGAAGCAACCTAGATTAATTGATACAGCCAACGACATTTCAAATAGATGAATGGAAAAGCAATCATTTGATTAGAAATCACATCTCACCTTTAAACTTTCGCAATTTTCAGGGTGAACCTCCAATACTTTCTCAAAGCTAGCTAACGAACTTTTGAAGTCTAGAAATTTTAATTGTATTTGCCCAAGTCCTGGTTCAGATCATGAATGTGTCATAACTCATAAACAGCGATGAAATATGCAGCAAAGTATTCCCAAATAATTGAAAAGGCTAAATCTATGGAACCTGCTAGCACATGTTTGACAAAATTCACCAGGGTAAAAGGCAAAAGACAAGCATATTAAGTGATTGAATAAATGGTATAATTATATTTACAATTGTCAAACCAAAAGCAATCCATCAAGGGCAAAATAGAACATAAATGCATTGTTATATCAATGAATTAATGAAGGTTCAAAACATGGAGATGCATAAATGCTGAACAATTGTGCATCAAAACGATGTCATAAAATTTCAAAACAAAGAAAACACGAGGACGAGAGACTCACCAAAAAATCTGACTGGGCCCCCGTTTCATATTTAAGAATGAAGCAAAACAAGTGTGCATTGGATCCAAAAAAAAAGTAGTGGACACGATTCATTCAGAGGTGACATGAAAAAGCAACATATATAATGCAGCGAATAATCAGCCATGACAATAAGCATAGCCAGAAAGTCTACCTTACATGGGTACAATCACCAGCCAAGGCAACTACATGCATGGTTAGCATGCTGCAGATAAAATCATAAAATTCAAAGTTTGCAGACATGCACACAAAACTCCATGTGCCAATCATGCCAAAATAGAGGCTAGAGAGTAGGTGATGCATTACAATACACTACTTCTACGAGAGTAAAGCTATGAATTTACACCACAGCCGAAAAATAAAATGATCATAAATCGAGCCAAAGATTACAAGAATCTATGCGATGAGTAATGACAAATAGAATTAAATGAATCCATACTATTAGCATATGTTTATATAATGATCATACATTTGTATTGGCCAATGATTCTTCAAAATAAAATTTATATGAGTAATTCTACTTCCAAAACCTATACAAGAATTTGTTGATACATGGGGAAAACATCATTACTTCTACAAGAGAATCGACCATCGGTCAATGAATAAACAGTGATTGAATAGTCTTCTTGTCTTTAAGTACTCCATAGCAGCAGCCCAGTCAGATTCTACCAACAGTTCACCAAGTTCCATAAATGCCTGCGTAATGGTTTGATCAACAAGATTATATGCAAAACATGAAACAAATAGGTTACAAAACATGAGATGTTCCTAATTATCAATAAACTTCCCTAGGTTCACAGTTCACACATGCATCCTAGATTAGCATCCCATTTTTAATCATCAACACCCCAATATTTGAAGGTGGATACGGGTTTAGTCATTGCGGTGTTCGTCTGACAAGAACCGGACCTAATACCTAGATGTACAATGCACGTGATAAAATTATTAAAAAATCAAATTATTAGTTTCAAAAAATGTTCCAGAGAGAGAGAGAGAGAGAGAGAGTGACTACCTGATGATCTTTGGATCAATCCGGGTAACTTTCTTGAAGGTTTCTATAGCTTTGTCATTCTCACCTAACTTTGCATATATGCGCGCAATAGCCTTGAAGAAGCAACCTAGATTAATTGATACAGCCAACGACATTTCAAATAGATGAATGGAAAAGCAATCATTTGATTAGAAATCACATCTCACCTTTAAACTTTCGCAATTTTCGGGTGAACCTCAATACTTTCTCAAAGCTAGCTAACGAACTTTTGAAGTCTAGAAATTTTAATTGTATTTGCCCAAGTCCTGGTTCAGATCATGAATGTGTCATAACTCATAAACAGCGATGAAATATGCAGCAAAGTATTCCCAAATAATTGAAAAGGCTAAATCTATGGAACCTGCTAGCACATGTTTGACAAAATTCACCAGGGTAAAAGGCAAAAGACAAGCATATTAAGTGATTGAATAAATGGTATAATTATATTTACAATTGTCAAACCAAAAGCAATCCATCAAGGGCAAAATAGAACATAAATGCATTGTTATATCAATGAATTAATGAAGGTTCAAAACATGGAGATGCATAAATGCTGAACAATTGTGCATCAAAACGATGTCATAAAATTTCAAAACAAAGAAAACACGAGGACGAGAGACTCACCAAAAAATCTGACTGGGCCCCTGTTTCATATTTAAGAATGAAGCAAAACAAGTGTGCATTGGATCCAAAAAAAAAGTAGTGGACACGATTCATTCAGAGGTGACATGAAAAAGCAACAGATATAATGCAGCGAATAATCAGCCATGACAATAAGCATAGCCAGAAAGTCTACCTTACATGGGTACAATCACCAGCCAAGGCAACTACATGCATGGTTAGCATCTTGCAGATAAAATCATAAAATTCAAAGTTTGCAGACATGCACACAGAACTCCATGTGCCAATCATGCCAAAATAGAGGCTAGAGAGTAGGTGATGCATTACAATACACTACTTCTAGGAGAGTAAAGCTATGAATTTACACCACAGCCGAAAAATAAAATGATCATAAATCGAGCCAAAGATTACAAGAATCTATGCGATGAGTAATGACAAATAGAATTAAATGAATCCATACTATTAGCATATGTTTATATAATGATCATACATTTGTATTGGCCAACAGATTCTTCAAAAATAAAATTTATATGAGTAATTCTACTTCCAAAACCTATACAAGAATTTGTTGATACATGGGGAAAACATCATTACTTCTACAAGAGAATCGACATCGGTCAATGAGAATAAACGGTGATTGAATAGTCTTCTTGTCTTTAAGTACTCCATAGCACTGACCAGTCGATTCTACCACAGTTCACCAAGTTCCATAAATGCTGCGTAATGGTTTGATCAACAAGATTATATGCAAAACATGAAACAAACAGTTACAAAACATGAGATGTTCCTAATTATCAATAAACTTCCCTAGGTTCACAGTTCACACATGCATCCTAGATTAGCATCCCATTTTTAATCATCAACACCCCAATATTTGAAGGTGGATACGGGTTTAGTCATTGCGGTGTTCGTCTGACAAGAACAGGACCTAATACCTAGATGTACAATGCATGTGATAAAATTATTAAAAAAACAAATTATTGGTTTCAAAAAATGTTCCAGAGAGAGAGCGAGAGAGAGAGTGACTACCTGATGATCTTTGGATCAATCCGGGTAACTTTCTTGAAGGTTTCTATAGCTTTGTCATTCTCACCTAACTTTGCATATATGTGCGCAATAGCCTTGAAGAAGCAACATAGATTAATTGATACGATAACGACATTTCAAATAGATGAATGGAAAAGCAATCATTTGATTAGAAATCACATCTCACCTTTAAACTTTCGCAATTTTCAGGGTGAACCTCCAATACTTTCTCAAAGCTAGCTAACGAACTTTTGAAGTCTAGAAATTTTAATTGTATTTGCCCAAGTCCTGGTTCAGATCATGAATGTGTCATAACTCATAAACAATGATGAAATATGCGACAAAGTATTCCCAAATAATTGAAAAGGCTAAATCTATGGAACCTGCTAGCACATGTTTGACAAAATTCACCAGGGTAAAAGGCAAAAGACAAGCATATTAAGTGATTGAATAAATGGTATAATTATATTTACAATTGTCAAACCAAAAGCAATCCATCAAGGGCAAAATAGAACATAAATGCATTGTTATATCAATGAATTAATGAAGGTTCAAAACATGGAGATGCATAAATGCTGAACAATTGTGCATCAAAACGATGTCATAAAATTTCAAAACAAAGAAAACACGAGGACGAGAGACTCACCAAAAAATGGCAACACAAAGTCTTGTGGTTTGCTGATTTCATTGACAGATGCCATATAATACCGTCCAGCAGTCTCAATGTCCCCCTGAATTTGGTTAAATTATCAATGAATAAATAAATAAATAAAATGTGCATCAAATGTTCAGGGTTGTAAACAAGATTCGCAGCGAATGAATCCAACGTGACCACACAGAGAACAACTAAGAAAATACCCAATTAATTCGATAGGTATATGAACAGAGTATATCACCTTACTGTGGTATGATCTGGCTAAGTTATAGTAAGTGTGTGATTTCAGTAGTCCATGATTGCTTGAAGAGAGAGCAGTCTCAGTCAGTTGCTCAACCACAAAATGCTGGCCAGTAAAGAAATAATGGTTCGCAAGGTGGTTGAGTGCCAATGTGCAATAAGGATAAATTTCGAAAGCTCTTCTCATTTTATCCATGCCTCTCCGAATTCCACCAGCTACAGGCAAGTTGCAACACTTCACAACAAAAATAAGTAAAAAAAAGGTAAGGAATCTTCTTGTCTGTACAGAGCATTTACCTTCATTTGTTTGCAAATCCATGATTGCAAGTGCTACTAGAGCATCAACATTTTCAGGGTCCAACTGTGAAGGTAAGTTTAATTGATGAAGGCACTGCATTTTCCTTAAGAGATAGATCTTCTATACAAGTGACAGAAATAGGGTTTGCCTGTAAAACTCGTTCAAAAGCTTGTCGAGCTTTGTCTAGCTGACCAAGCTTGAATCGGCAAAAGGCTATACCAAGCCTTACAGCAGCAAGACAATTGGCATAGGCCCGCAAGGCTCTCTAAGAAGCTAATGGAAGTTAATAGCATATCGCAGCAAAATATAATGGCATTGTAAAAAAACTAAGTAATGAGCCATTTCCCACCTTATAGAGATCTAATGAGTTCCTGTAATATTCCAAAGCTTTTTTGTGTTGCTGCTCCATATCGCCCATCAGGAAATAAACAGAAGCCTGAACTAACAGGAAATATAATTTGAAGATTAGAATCATTAAAAAGAAATATGTCAAAAACTAATGATTATTACAGGGTGCTTTTTGAGTTAGTTCCTTCCACAAGTTGTGAGAACCTTTATCCATCACATGCTAAAGAGTCAAAGCAGAGGAGAGAGGACACAGTCCAAGGATCAACTAGTTCTAGAGAACCAGCAAGATTATGAACAAATTATCGAAAGCATCCAATTAATATTATAGTCTTTACCAAAACTAGCAATATTCTACGATGTAGAAATGTAGAACTATCACACTTTCTTTGGTATAATATAAAATGATGACACTTCTGTTGGCTGAAATCATAGTATTAGGTTTTCCATCAAGTTCAAACTTTAACCTAAATGTTTACAATGTAGTCTTAATACTAAAAGCAATCTTGCATTAATTATTTGACAAGCATTTCAATTTTCAACAACCTTGAGTAACTTACCTGACCAAGTAGAGCTGGAAAATTATTCCCATCTTCATCCAACACAATCTTGAATGAATCAGATGCCATTTGCAACTCACCCTTGGCCACGCAGAGTTGACCTGGAGAGAACATCACAGAGCACTATGTTGGTAATCATCCAAATGAACTAATATTGTAAAGAAATGACAGTAAATGCAGAACTTATAACAAATGCAATCAGAGTGTCATGTGCTCAATCTGATTAAGAATGAATCATGGCCACAAGTTTTGCTTAATAGTTGTGACTATGAAAGCACTCTTCCTCTTTCCTCCCATGTGTATGCAATGCGACAAGATAGTTTTCCCATGCCTTGCTCAAATAGTATCGAGCTATCAGAAATTCCCGCAGTAACATGGGATTATTCACCTAGCATAAATCATACATGGAAACAAACAATAAGACGAAGAAAAGAGATTCCATGATGACAATCAAACTAAGTCATGGTTCTAGAAAACAGTTGTAGCATCCTGTATAAGTCCAATAAACCAGTATGAGGAACCAACCTTACATCGTACATTCATACATACCATGTGCAACAAGCAAATCCAAGGATGTAAGTTCAAACAAAAAAAGATATGGCTGCGTCTATAACACGAACTATATCCAATGCACACCAACTCTTAGGCTTTCATTGCTTCGTTTAAAAGGATTAACCCTGTTGGTATGGATGGTTCCTAAGCATTATATGCTACTCTTAACAAAACTACAAGTCTACAACTAGCCACATGGACTAATCCCAACACCACCAGGCCTCACTGGGCCGAGGTGTTTACAGGTTACAAAGACCAATCCACACAAATTTATTATATAACTTTGACAAACACATGGCAGTACAATGTGCCAGTGAACTGATTAACACACAAACACACATTCTTTATGTTTACTAGAAAATAATTAAGCAAAGTTCTATACTTTGTTGCAGCATTTCTTTTAATCTTAAACTGAGTTTTGACGACTCTCAAACTGAGTTTTGACGACAGAACAGTTGGAAATAAATACAACGATTCATAGTATCATCAAAATGAAATAGAAATGTGAAATTAAATTTAAAAAACCCACACTTTTTACCAAAGATGATCATGAATGAAGGGCCTGAGCACACAAACAATCAAAGATCAAATGCGCATATACAAGTCGACAATCAGCCAATATAGAACCGTGGTAGTGTGGTACAAAGAGATGCACGTAACAGACACAAAGAGAGGTTCAAAATGATCTAAATAGTGAAACCTTTTCCAATCCATGTAGAAGGTTCAGTTTCATCTATCCTCAAAGCCATGTTATAGTATTGAGTCGCGTCTTTGAAATGTACTTCCTTCTGTGGTGCTCTCTCAACCTTTCCCAAGAAAGTATGGAAAGCACCCAAAGCATTAAGGATAGCTATCCGCTCATACTTCACATCAGCATAATACTCATCTATTTCTGCAAGGAAGAGGAGATGATTCAAAATGTATGTATTAAGAAAATAACTTCCAAGAAATAGTGAGAAACTAAACTGGTAGGATGCAATGAAAGACGCTGAGGTTCTGGCCATAAATTATAAAAGCAGAGAATTAGAAAATAAAAAGGTAACCTGGGCCTGATCCTTCTTCTAGAATCTGCCGGAACTGTTCTATCTTTCCTTGCTTGAAATCCCTCTGTATCAAAAATAAGATTAACAACTAGTCAAAAAACACAAATGAACATTCCCTACAGATTTACAACGGCACAAAACTACAGTTCCAAAAACTTCAATTTCGAAACACAAGCCGCATAATTAAACAGCCACAAACATGCTTCAGAAACCATCATTAGTTGTAACCACTACTCTCCTTAACCCTTTTTTTTGTGATTATAAGGAAGATGCGCACGCACACACAACACCATGCGTGCACACCACACACGCGCGGGGGATGCGCCCACTTAGTACACACCTAGAATGACGGAGGCCAGGGATGAATCAGCAACCTGACAACATTCCTACTGAGGTGCACTCGCGTGTGCGTAAAGTTCTCTTGCCTCTTGTTGTTGTGATTGTTGTTTGACTGCAAATTTTACCTTCCTTTGCAAGGACGAAGATGATGTGCAATATTTATGCTAGGACAATGAAACTCTGACCCAACTGCTCTTCCCCTGATTCTCTTTTAACTTCCTTTTTTCAATCTTTGCCCTAAATTATTCCTCTAAACAAAAGTCGTGATATTATTTGAGGTGCTGGTTGGGTCCTGATTTCTGGCAAATCACTAGCATCACCCCGCGCGTAGATAGTTCACCTTGAACAACCAGTCAACTAGCGCAAAGCAAAGCCAACCAAGAACAGTATTCAGCAGTTCAACAGAAAATATCAACTACATCGGCCGATTCGACAACATGCCCACCTTGAAACTGGAAGAGGTGGCATATGCAGGCACATGATTCGACGAGATCCTAGCCCCAGAAATTCCAACACAGATTGCTGGAAGAAGCAAGAACCGAGGGTAACCTCGACCACGCTGCACTTAGTTACTCCTCCCACACCGCCGACGACCTAGACCTCCACACAATTGCGAGATATCTTGGGGATTCCGTGGGATTGCGAGGATTAGAGAGAAGGGGGACGGGAGCATAAACGTACCGCGATGATGAGCCAGAGGTGGAGCGGGGCCTGCTCGGCCTTGAGGATGTCGAGGATGTCGGAGGCGTCTTGGGGGAGGTGGTCCAGCGCCACCCGCACCTCCTCCTCCGTCCCCTGCACCGGGATGTACACGCTCGCCATCTTCCTCCGTCGCTTCCCCCTCCTCCCTTCGCCGCCGCCGAAGGAAGAGAAACCCTACCGTGCGACAGGGGAAGGAGCGCGCCGGCAGGGGAGGAGGAGCACCGTGGCAAGGCCGCACGGCACGGGGGAAGATGGTGGAGTGCGTCGAATTGTCGAAGGACGGAGGAGCAGCGCAACTATGGATCGATCTGTGCGGCGCGGCCTTCTCCTTTTAGGGCATGTTTGGAGGCTAGGGAGAACTAGTTCGAAACGGGATCGGATACGATCAAAATACGAATAGGAAACTATATTTTTAAAATAAATATAAATATGAATACGAATTCAAATATTTTTAAATACGGATATGAATATTTTTGAATATGAATACAGATATTTTTGAATACGGATTTTCTCGGATACGAATATCGGATAAAACGAATTCCTAGCGGTTTTACCAATTTTTCATCGGTTTTTGACCGGTTACCGGTTTTAAACCACCTAAATTCAAATTTTGAATCACAAAATTGCACGGATTTTCATGGGTTCTAGAAATGGATCGAATACGAATCGAATAGTCTCGAATACGAATACGGATACGAACATTCTCGAATCTGAATCGAATCTGAATATTCTTAAATACGGATACGAATATTTCTCAAATACGAATACGAATATTTTTTGAATACAGAATTTTGCTTACCGTATTCGCGTTTTCTCATATCTGAATATCGGATAAAGCAATTATCTGTTACCATTTTCCACCCCTAGGGAGAACCCAAATAGCACGACTAGCTAGCGTCTGAGTTAGGCATTGTATGCTTCGGGTGCTTAGCGAAGGCGTAGAGTGTCTTTTGATGCTGGAGTATTTTGTGTTCGTTATTGTTGATGATGGACTTAGGCATCTGGGCCATATACACCTCCTCCGTTAGATCACCATTGAGGAGCGCGGATTTGATATCTATGTGATGGACTTACCACCCTCGTGCGTCGTCATAGCAAGCAGCAGCTGGACTGCTTCCACACGCACCACAAGCGCAAACACTTCCCCGAAGTCGATACCGGCCCGCTGTACTGTAACATCCCAGAAATTTGAATTTGAACACGTGTAGTCTTTGAATTATTTGGAATGAATTTTCTTGAAATTTGGAATTTTGATCGCGTTTCTTTAAATTTTGGTCAAGGTTCCAATAATTGAGAAGTCTATGAAAAATAAAAACAAACATCAATAAGCCATAAAGGCAATAATGGAAATCTATAATTTCAAAAATCTGAATCTGAAAAAGATGATCCATAAAAAGGAGGGAGAAACTTGAATTAAAATTTAAGATTCCATTTTTGGAATAAGTATATATATGTGTGTGTGTGTGTGTGTGTGTGTGTGTACATAATAATATGCAACATACTAACATATATCATGATGAGCTTAGCAAAGGGGAAATAATCGAGCTCTCGTGCACTGAAGTTCACCGGCGAGCCCATTCTTCCCCAGCTCTGGTAATCCGGCCCGTCATCGATTGAAGCAGCGCCGAGCCGATTCCTCTTCCCCGGAGCGTCTTTGGAGCAAGGCGAAGCCATACCCGCCGTCGGCCGAACTTCCCGCAGCCCAAGCTGAGCCCGCACCATTCTCCTTCTCCGCTTTCCGCCGCCGCTCGCCGCTAGACCGCCACTGCAGTCCCCGAGCTCTTCTGACCCCCGAGGTAGCCCCCTAATCTCGCCAACACGCTCCCCTAGCCTGTAATCGACCTCTAACGCAGTGTGCCGCCGCCGGCCATCCCTCCGGCCAAATTGGCCGGCGAGACCTCGGCCAGAGGTAGGCGCGGGCACGAGCAACCCATTTTGGGGATGCCCACGCCCAGTCGCCGCTTCCTCCGCCGTGGCGAGCTCGTCGATCCTTCGGTAGGAGGAAGGGATGAAAAAGGCTGGGTGGTTAAAAGGTTTAATTATCGTTAAGACATCATTAAAGCAATCATTAATGCTAAACCGGTTAGTTAGTTCAAATCAGTCACTTACATGTGGGTCACACCACTTTAATGAGCATAGAACCCAGCCCCACCTGTGACAGGCACAGAATAATGAAAATGAAAATAAAAGGAAAAATTAAAATTCGGCTGTGGGCCCCTCCTGTTAGAGTGTTATTATTTTTACGATTTAATTAAACTGAGAACTTTAAAAAGACATAACTTATTCATTTTAACTCTAAATTAAATGAAACAAATTTCTAAATTCATTTAAATTCAAGATCTATCTAATGGAACCAAAACCATGATTTTTAGCTCATTTGAATTTTTGTGAAATTTTGTTTTGTTTGCTGATTTTTATCCGAATTTTCACGCGTCGAAAAAATAGCGTACGAGGCCCAAGAGGTAAAAGCCGAAGCCGAAGCAAACCTCAACGATCAGGACCAAGACCAACAAATGAGAAAGCTTGAGTGAGCTCAAGATCGCGATAAAACCGCACAAGGCGAGTCAATACTTTGATCATGTTGAACCTACATTTTTTGCAAATTACTTTTGTTTAAATTATCAAATTATATGCTGTTATTTTATATACAAATACATATTTAATTTAAGATTCTAGTTATATGCCTATTGTTTATCTTGATTAGTATTACACCTCCTTTGAATATTTGAATATGTGAATCTTGTCGCCCTAGCAAAATTATGATAGTAACCTTTCGAAAATAAGTCTGTAATTATACACCATGCTTAGTATTGCTTAGATATTCAGGGGCACTAAAGTGCCCAAGCATCACTTTTAATCATGAGAAAATCTGGTTGGGCAGTCGTGGTGGTAATGACTGGTGTATTTCGGTATGATTATTTCATGCTTCCAAAAACCTCAAATTTCTTATCTATCTGGGCGGATGGTTCGGGGGTATGGTGCAGCGGTGCATGAGAGTGTGGTTAGTAGTAGAACCGTCCAGATAACCCTAAGGACTGAATCTTGTCATGACCTCCTATGTAAAATAAGTACAACCACAAGTCTGTAAAGTACAACTTGGCTTAGTAGATTTGCCGGACCCTGAAAATCATCATCATAGGTGGAGGAGGTGATGTAGTGCAAGTGGCTGGTCTGCGGATGGCTTGAATGGGACACCCGTAGAGGGGGAAGTTTTCTGTGGCGTGCTAGTAGTGTGGGTAGCCAGCTGCTAAACATTCAGAAGAAGAACATCCCGCACAACCTATGGGAACACTCGCTGTTTGGAGTCTTAGGCAACAATGAGTGTATGATCAGTGGATTACATAAATGATGACACTCACTATTCGGAGTTTTAGGCAGCAATAATAGCACCATGATTAAATAATAAAAATAAGGCTAAAAGCAACTTCTTGAAAATAAAACAACCCGAGCCTCTCCTTTGATTAGCCATGCATATTATTTATTTGTATTCTGTGTATTGGCTCCTGAGCACGGTAGTTTTGCTCACACTCGCTCTCACAACAAATCCAGAATCAGGAGCTAGTTCGCTACGCTTCAGCAATACTCTTGGTCATGATGGCGAGGAAGATGAAGATGTCAAGGGCTAGGTCGCGAATCCCCAATTGGCTGCCTGTAGGCACATCCTGAGAGTCCCACATGTGTGCTTCGTTTCCGCTGCTGCATTTTATTGGTTTTGGCCTAATCGGCCCATGTGTAAGTCTACTATTCTATTTACGCTTCCGCATGATATGTATTTTGATGTCCAGTTCTGTATCTGTGAGCACTATCTATTGATCCAGGGAATAGTGCGGTGGGATCACAGAGGATTCCGGATTGTAAAATCTGGATCCGATTGGGATAGTATCAAAGCATATCGACTACAGGTCATGACCTAGTTAGCATGGCCGTTAGTCTCATGACTAGAATTATTTCCTCAAAATTCTATTTCCAAAAATATAAGTCATATTGCTCATTCTTATCTCTCTTCGACAATTTCCCCTCGTCTATATGCTGCCTTAGCCATTTTACTTCTGGAGCTCTCTTACCCCGAATTCAAAACAATAACACGAGAGTGAGTGCTAATATCAATCAAATTACCCCCAAATACTTCCCTCATCTTTCCATTGATTAAAAAGGAAAATTTTGATCCTCCTCTCGTACACTTACTCCAAAACTTTAAGGTTAGGAACGTTGAAGATGGTCAAGAAGATAAAGTGGTTTCGTTTTAAACGAACTATGCAGATGAACCCTGTGCCCTCTTATGTGTGCTCCCCCGAATAGACATTGTATTATCGCAAGATTTCACTTTGGCCCTATGCACTGCCTTCTTGCCCTCGGGCGTCCTATTTCGCAGTCACGGAAAAAGCTTGCTTTTAAAAATTGGTGTGGTTCTGTATCACCCCAGTTTTCGGGATATATTCTTTTAAAGTTAAAATGGGTTTAGAATGCCTTATCTCCGCGATTTAATCTCACCTCCTGCTATTCTCTCTCACCTTTTGCTAAAATTCCTATCGGATCCATAGGAGGGAAATAACGGATAACCCAAATGCAGGGCAACCAAGAAGAAGTGAAGACTCTGCAACCTCCTAGTACTTAAGGAAAACAACACCACTGTGAAGAAGACCTTCCGTCAGGAGAGTGTCCACTGAGCAAGGTCACCTGTTTCTGCGAAGGACAAGACTCTTACCCCAAGGATTGCTCCTTGAATCTTTTGCTGACCAAGATAGCTAGAGTACAATGGATGAATAATGACAATCGCCATTTTTTTAAGGGGGGTAGCCCTAAGAGACAAAAATATCGAAAAACTACGACGATGTTAAAGAGCAAGCATCTAGAAGTCTACAACCTAGCTGGAAGAAAAAGATCTCTCTCTCCTGCCTTTTGCTTTCCCTAAGTGTGAACCCCTTTCCTACGCAAAATATCTTCCTTCCACCTATTTAGTTCTAGTGTTGTTGATTTTCTAGTTGATTCATGCATGCAGCATGGCTGGTTAGTGTTTATAGTCAAGTCCTGTACACATGCATGCATGGTTGTGTTAGACGTGTTTGCATGCATGGTTAAGTCCGAGTCCATGTATACGTATGCATGTACGTGCATACGGCCTTGGCATACAAGCTCATATAGGGTTCTAGTCGGTTTGGAGTTGGTTTAGGTTCGTGCATATGTGCCATATAAAGGGCTGGTTGATGGCCACGTAATGGAGGGACATTTTTGCATTGAGTCATATATAGAAAATACGCCATGTTCGGTGGCCATATCTTGCATACGCACATGTGAAATCCATCTAAGGTCTTATCCTTCGCGTGTGAATTCCTGTTGTGGTGTTGGAGTTTATTTGACGGATTGTGTGATCCACGCATTCTTGTTCGTGTGCCGCCATGCGCACGGGTGGACGTCGTCTACGTGCTGCTATTCTTCCGAGTTCTTCTTGTGTTATTTGATCAATGTAAGTTAATGTTTGTTGCTGCTAGTGCTGTTTGGTTTCTATTGGTGCCCTGCTGCTGTTGTTTGGCGTGAGGACAGGTCTAGGCGAACTGTTGTTCCATGCATAGGAGATTGAGGTCATTGTTTTTTTCTTTGTTGAAGGCGTCTTCCGCTACGTTCAACTGCATCGCCGCTACCATCAGAGACCAATCAATTGCTATTGGATCGTGAGGTACTAGGTTTGCTGTTTGGAGGATAGGAATAGAAGTGCCGTCACGTTATCTTCCACTGCTGCTGCTGATTGATCGGTGGAGTCTTTATAGATTTCTTGGAGATAGGCGAAAGTGCTACTCCTAGGTGTTGGCCACATGATAAACTACTAGCAGCTACACTTGTATTGGTGTGCATACACACATACAAGCATCTCGTAGTATTGCTATTAGAGGGCTGCATGTGACAACAAGATTGAAGCAGTATTATTAGAGGGAGAAGTGGTTGATCCTGGAAGGTACCGTGAAAATTGGGACAAATTCACATATAAATTAGGGTCCTATAATTTGTGCTATACGACGTTCTCAATATCGAAGTCTATGCCATCGCACAGCGGCACCGAGCGGGTGGAACGACAAACTGCCATCGAGGAAGTTGTCCCAACGTCCCGTCCTGCATTAGCTCTTTGCCAAGCGATCGCCACCCATGTCGCAGGGTCTTTGCCCACATCAGTACCTATCATTTGGGCCAAATGGGTCAAAACAGTTGGTCCTAACAGGTTCTCAAAAAAATGGGTTTTGTGTTAAGCAATGCCTCGATGCCTGTGGTTTTGCGATGATAAAACAATATGTGGTTTTATATTACCAATGCCCCAATACTGGGATTATCTGATATTTACTCTGTAAGTGGGCTATACTGTACCGTTGTTTGCCTTCAAAAAATATTTTCTCCCTCATAAAGCTAAAAGAATAACATTTGAAATTACCCACATTTCCCATGGAGATTGGCCTAACAAAAAAAAAGGATACAACATCATAAGCTCAGAACAAAGGCTCTATCATGTTTACTTCCGCTTCTGATGGGAGAAAGCAAAAGTCGATTTAAAAACCTAGCTTTCTAAAAAAACTTCTACACTCTTTTCACCCCGTCTCGCTCCACGGTTAAGACAGAAAGTCACAGACACATCACACACTCCACTCTTGCTTTTATCTCGCGCACGTATCTCTCACTTTCCCCACCACTCGCATCTTCCTTCAAAATCACTTTTTTTGAGCCACTACTATTTAGTTTTAGCCAAATGATGGCAACCATAATCAAAAACCATTGATCACAGCCAAAAATGAAACCCCCCAAAGAAATGGCTGATGTTTGCTCCGTCCGCCTAATGGAATGCTCGCATCTAGAACTACTGTATAGATCAGCTGTTAAAGACTAAAAGCAAAGCAAACTGTTACAAAGGACATGTACGCTACTGCCAGTCAAAACTAGCACTTTCTAGAGCAACGTTCTAGCTTAAGCTCCATTTCAACATCGCGATATCGAAAAGCACAAATGTTCGCATAAATATAAAGCTGTCCTAAGCTTAGCAATCAACTTCGTTGTCAAGAGCATCATCCATGTTCTGCTTTCATTCACTCAGATCATTTGCACCTGGACTACGCTGCACTGGTCTCTGCGCTGGCTCATCATCTTCAGATTCTGACCATGCTCGTCTCTTCCGTTCTATTGCAGATTGTGGATGTCCCTACGACAGAAAAGAGTAGATAAGGTAATTTTGCAACAAAGCATCTGGAAAAAAAGAAAAAAGTTTTGCATGGACATAAAAAGTTTTAGTTAAATCTGACAAGCAAACTAACTTTCTGTACAAAGCGGGAACAGACATAACATTTTTCCAATGGCACTACTGATTACCATTTATATGTTTCACCCAACAAAACAGATAAGCAATACTAACCATGTCATCTTCAGCATCAGAATCTTCAAGACCAGCTGCAGCAAGAAGGTGATCTGGGGCTTTCTCTGAATTGTCACCATCGTAATCCCTTGTCACGTTTGCATAATCATCTTCTGCTTCTGGCTCATCTCTGTATTCATCTTCTTCCTCTTCCCCATATTGCGTCTTTACCTTCTGATCCTTCCTCTTGCTACCCTTCCTCCTCCTCTTTTCACTTCCCCCCTCTTCATCTTCATGCTTGGACCTATCTTTCCTCTTGCCAGAGGTGTTGCTGGATGTTTTCCATTGTTCCTAATGGAAAACAGTACAATATCAGAACACGCTTTAAGCTGTTGCTGGATGTTTTCCATTGTTTCATTAAGTGGCATTTTTCTAGGCCACAAACTTTAGGCTGGCATGCATCTAAATGCCCATCTCTTCAGCTGCATATGAGGTTCTTCAAACCTAACACCATTCTATCTATATCAATTTCTTGAAAAACTAGCGACTGATTTCAACGGTCAGTTGGCCATCAATATTCACAAGAACCTCGCAGTTCCTTCAAACTCATTGGGACCAGAACTTGGCAGTGAAGTAACCAGTTCTCAGTGAAAACTAGCCAAAAGAATAAATGATTTTTATGTTTTCAAATACTATGAACAAACCGGTTTTCAAGAAAGGTGGCCAACAGAACTTATGTTATGTTTAAAATACAAACTTTTTATATGTTAAAACAGTTTATTTCTATATGTTTCCGGTGTCATATATCAAATTATTCAAATAGCTTAATGAAACAATGCCTTCTCACGGTGCACATGACAAGGGGCCAGGATTGATGAGACCATGTCTCAGTTCAAGTCAAGAGACACCTCGCAGCTCTAAGAAAAGCAATATCCCTGTCCTCCTTGGGAAACAAGGAACCATCTCTTAACAGCAGTTTCTGAACAATGCTCTGAAATATGCATAACAGTATGTAAAATACCTTGACACGTTCAAAGTGTTGCTCCTGTTGCATTACTTGCTTTAGCTCGTCCTCTTGCTTTCTTCTTTCTAACTGTTAACAACACATTACAAATAAACCTAATCTTTTCATCAACAAGTAGAGTAATAGACATATTGATGGTGAAGTAAATGCAGTAAGAAAGAGCTAGACCTGGAGTTTCCTCTGTTCCTCAGCCCTCCGACGAGCTTCATCTGCCAAAGCAATTTGGCGGGCAACTTCCAATTTTTGCTTATTCTGTTGCTCAGCTTGCTCAGCTGCATCACGATGAACCTTAGCAGCATCAAGCAAATGTTTGCAATACTCAACATGAGTTTCAATTTTCCTCTCATCAAAACCATGAGAATGGTACGTTGATGCAACAGATAACAGACTGAACACTCTAATAGCGTTCTGAAGCTCGGTGACTGTTGCACGAACCTAGAAATAGAAAACATGCAGTGGAAAAGAGTTATGGGAACAGCAGGGTTATAGAAAATATATATGACGATAGATCATCGAATCTCAAACAAAAAGTGACAAATTTGGTGAAGGAAAAAATTTGCTACAAGGCTTTCATTTCCTATATTAGAGCTGTAATTCACAATACCCATCTCCAAGCACATTCAAGGAAGATCTCTGCTCAAATATGGGTGGGTGAAGGCATGAATACCCAATTAATATTACCAAACAAAATGCGGTAGCCTTGTGTGCTGTAGCACAGAACTTTTGTATAAAGGAGTAACTTCAACACGACAAAAGGTCACTTCAATGAGTTTTGCCAGATTATTTTTTTTCATAAATCAAAGAATCAGAGACCAGGTTAAGAAAATTAACAGTACTGACCTCATCAACTGTTCGTTTTGTCTTCTGTAGAGTAGAAGCTGAGAATTTCTGCATTGAAACACCTACATTGAGCCGCAACAAATAATTTGATGGAGCCAACTGTATAGCTCTCAGCAAAGTTTTCCTGCAGTCTTGCCATTGCTCAGCTTCATAATGTGTTCGGGCAAGATATAGAAGGATAGTTGCATCTGTGTTGTAGAAGAACTTCCGCAGGCAATTTTGGCACTACAAGAGAGAAATAGCAACTTCACCTCAGTTCCGTTTACTCTCTCTGTCAGTCCGTCTCTCTCTCTCTCTGTGTGTGTGTGTGTGACAGAGAGAGAGGAAAGGAGGGAGGGAGAGAAAGTGCGTACCATTTTCACTGCTTGTTGAAAAAAGCCCTGAGCAAAATATATATGAGCCAAATTGATCCAGACATCAGGCATCTGAACAAAAATGCTTCCTGATGCAGCTTCTTGTACCTATTTCATTTCAAACTGCTGATGTAATTTCTAACTGTTCACAGTTTTCATATAGAGCAATGAATATTTTTCCCTTCCTGACCTGTGTAAATAACTCCTTGGCAATATCCCACTGGGCTTTCTCAGCTTGTAAGATTCCAATACCATTTGCAGCAAACATATTAAACTTCACGGTCAATAGCATGCCATGATCTTTCACTAGAGTTCAGAAAGTGATTTGAAGTGATCTTAAATAGGTGTTATATCTTTTAAAAAAACACACACAAGCAAACTTCCACAAAGCATCAAAATGTAAGCATAATTTTCACTGTTTGATATATGAATCCCAGATTAGACATATAGAACAAAGTATGTGTGATTGAAGTTGCAAATAAAAAAATGCAAGATTTGATTCTTGTGTGGATGATCACACAACAATGTACCAACAAGCGCAACACTGCTTTGTAACTCTTTGCTAGCCAGAAATGCCACTAGACAAACTAAGAATAAGTTTAATAGCATTACAAGCTATTGACTGCGAGCTCAAGAATGGTCAATAGCATCTTAAACACGAATCACAATAAATGAATTTAAGAAAAAAAATAAAATAGAGATGATGTTCCTGATAGTTACAACAAAGAATAGTCATTTTACTAATTGAGATTCATAGCAAATGGGTGGATATTAACAACACGTATAAAACGTGTCTATGCACACATCAGCAAAAAAGACACCTTATGCTGAAGAAAAGTTGGTGGCATATATTTTCATAGGGGAAATTCAATATAATAAAGGTCCAAAATCGACCTTCAAATGCAAGATGAATCTGAGTGGGCAAGTGTACTGGGAATAGTTTAGCCTTTGAAAAAAGTAATTATGTTCCTTTTTTATTGGTATTGAATAATATATTCTAGAATAAAGTGTAAAACAATGTACATTTGAATACAGTTCCTTGGCTTTCTCCCGATGAGTAGCCTCAAATTTTGGGGCCTTTTTCTCAGGCCGATTGGCAGCAAAATAATTCCAGTTCCCCTATAACAACACAGAGAAAACTTCCGTAAGAAACGGAGAAAAGATAAAATCGATTAGTTGCACAAAATGAGGTAACATCTCTAGCTGATGTAAAAGCTCTTAGAAAATGATAGCGCATATGTTTCTTGTATTGTACTCAATAACAGGGGTACAATATATATATCCATCTCCCAGGGATATCTCTAACCGATTTATAGAAACAGAGATCGGGTAGGAGATCTGGGAGATTAGGTGTATGCGCGGCGGGATATACTTAACCGCCTGAATAAATTTGAACACTATTCATGCAAAATTTCTCTTTTTCATATCTTCCAAATGTGATCAAGTTTTATCTTGAAATTTTGCATGGCTATAGAATATACCACCCCTATATCTACAAATGCGGAGGTCGTCGGTGCCGCGTGTGGCGCGACAGGTAGGTCGATTGCCATTCTTTGCGGATCCGTGGCGGTGGCCGTAGTGACCTCGGCGGGCGGCGCCCGGTCGAGGCGGCGTAAACTGCGGGGGTGAGTGTCCGATCGAAAAATCAAATCTCAAAATCGACAAAATCAAGGTCGGTTGGCGATGGTTGAGTTAGAGAGGGAAGCTAGTTTCATCAAAGACCACATGGCGAAATGATGATTACATTGGACGAGAGATCAGCGGTAACCTTTGTAGTTCTTGGAGTAGCGAGGAAGACACAAAGACCGGGCCAGAACAAGTTTGTGGTAGCGTTGGCGGACATGTTGGGGTAACATGTTGTGACCAGAACACGGAGGTGATCGTAGGTGGGATGAGAACCAAAGAGAGCAAGGTGGGGTGCTTGGGGATAGAGTTTTGGTGGGTGAGCGATTGAGGAGGTATGTGGCGGTGTGAAGGCCTTGACCCAATAAGATGGGGAAGGGAGGCTTGAAAAAGCATGGAGCGATATGATGTTATTAATGGAGCGAATCATTCGTTCGGATTTTCGTTTTGAGAGGGCGTGTAGGGCATGACATTGGGCGGGGACGCCATTGGTGAGAAAGAAGCGCGAGTTGAGGAATTATCAAACTCGCGGTAGTTATCGATGAATGCTCGAATGGTGCGGTAGAGCTGCGTCTTCACATATGAGAAAAATTGGCCAAGGTGGGAAAAGTTTGATTTTAGCCTTAGCGGGAAAGTCCACGGTAGTGCGTAGTAGTCATCAAGAATGACAAGATAATATTTAAAGCCGGTCCCTGCTGGGAGCAGGGAGGTCCACAAGTCACAATGAATCAAATCAAAACTTTTGACTCGAGAGGAAGAAGTTCCAAAGGTAATCTAATGTGGCCCAACTTGGCGAGGCATGGCAAAGGGAATCACTAGTAGTTTTATTCCAACGAATGGCGGAGGATTTAGCAAGATTGAATGAGCCTCATGTCATATTTTAGGAATTTTTCAAAACTTTTAGACATAGGATGCACGAATGATGTCTTGTAAGGAGGGATGCAAGATCGGCGGCGGCGGCGTTCCTGGCGAGGACGTCTGGGCGGTGCGGACTCGATCTGGCGGCGCTGGCGCTGGCCGGCTATACGGGCGGCGACGGATCTGGCGGGTCTTCTCTGTCGGCCGCTTCTTGGCGGTGGATGCGGCGGAGGATATTCTCTCGGTGATACACTACTCAATGGTTTAAAACACAGAGATCGGGTAAAATTAAACACATTGCCTCCCAGGGGAAGAGATAAGCTAGAGATAGCCATATAAAGTTACAAGGAAATTGGGTTATAAGGGGTGGCCAATTCGTACATCCTTTGTACCACCAAAAGAAAATGCCAACCATTTATATCCAATGCTTCCAGCGTACTAGCTCTATTCGGGGCGATGGCGAAGTACCGATGAGCCAATTCGAAAAGGTACAATAATAGAGCAAGCAACATAGAGCAAGCAACATTTCAGTTCAATTCAGCTGAAATTCCAAGCGACATTGTAACTTCCACCAAATTATAATTCAAGTCATCATTTGGCCTTTGGTTTCAAAAGACCCTTAAGAAAGAATTTACTCTGCAATGAAGGGTGCATCAAACCCCAAAGCTGCCCTTTTCAACACTGAGTGTTCATTAAATCAGTACAGTAAGTGAAGTCTATTTAAAACAATAAATAAATGTGCTAGGGTGAAGTAGGCTCACATACCAATTGAAGCAAAGAGTATGCATCTTTTCCCTCAGTAGCATCTTTAGCATCACGGAAATGCTCCTTTGCAGTAAGCCAGGTTTCATCACTCTGGAGTTCAAGACTTCCAAGCATAGACAGCGCATTTGGATACTTATCATATACCTTGAGAGCATCACTTATCTAAAACAAACACAGTATAATTATTCTCAATTAAGCAGAAGGACAAAGCATAACTGTCAGTACTTACCAGCTCGATGCTCAGTTGAAAATTGTTTCTTTCTTTAGCAATAGTCGCTAGCCTCAGATAGGCATCAATATAGTCCGGGTACTGTTATTAAAAGAATTAGGAGTTAGAACACAATATGATACAGGGGATCTTCTTCATTGTCGCACAGGAAATCCTTATTAGAATTAATAGTATTCTCAATACCTTTCCTTCTATTACTACGCTAGCCTAGAATAGCACCTCTAATTGAGGATTGTAATCCCCTGTGATTATGCCTATTGGCCTATTAATAGAGTGCCACCCCTGCCTTTGGCTGTGTGGCGTTTACTCCCACATTCCTACATGGTATCAGACTTTTTCTTTCCTGCGTCTCTTCCGCTATCGCTCCTCTATTTCTAGGGTTTTTATCCCGCCGCCGCAGCTCCTCCGCCTCTCCCCGCTGAATACCTCCCCTGTTTTTCCACACCCGTCGCCGCTCACGGAGCGGACGCAGCCGCCACCACCCACCATGTCGGCCACCCCTCAAGAAGCGGACGACCAGCTGCTGCCTCGGCATTGCAGCTGCCGCCGCCAGACACCGCCGCCGCCGCCTCGGCGGCGGCATCTCCGAATACTGCCGCGCATCTTTGCGCACCGCCAATCGTCCTCAACCCATTCTGCACGGTCGTTGTCAAGGCTCACGTACCGACCACACTTGACATGAAGACGGCGAACTACTCCCGCTGGTCCAAGTTCTTCCGGACCATGTGCGCCAAGTTCGGTCTCCTCTCCCGCATCGACGGCTCCGACCTGGCGCACCCGGATGATCCCGCTTGGGCCCTCGCCGACTCCGCCGTCCTCAGCTGGCTTTACGGCTCCGTCGCCGAAGACGTCCTTGATTCCGCGATGGCTGACGACGAGACCGCGCGCGACCTGTGGGTCGCGATCGAGGGACTCTTTCGCGACAACAAAGAGTCTCGCGCCGTCTTCCTCAGCAGCCAATTCCATTCTCTGATGCAAGGCGACCAATCCATCGCAGACTACAGCCAGCGCGTCAAGACCCTTGCCGATGCCCTCCGCGATGTCGGCCACCCGGTTTCTGACTCCCAGATCGTTCTCAACTTGCTGCGTGGACTCAATCCGCGTTACTCCAACACCGCCGATGACATCGCCAACTCGCCGCCGTTCCCCTCCTTCGCCAGGGCACGATCTATGCTTGCCCTGAAGGAGATTCGCCTCGCCAACGAGGCCAAGATCGCCACCGAGACGGCCCTTATTGCCACCGGTGGTCCCTCGGCTTCTGACCGGTCCATTGCCGCTCCTCCACAGTTCACACCTTCTACGGCTCCTACTCCAACACCGGCAAGCGACGGCCGAGGCGGGCGAACCGCCGTGGCAAGCGAACAATGGTGGCTTCGGCGGGCGCCGCCACATCAATGGGGCCTTGGTTACGCTTCAACCGTGGTCATCTTCGGTCTTTGGTCGAGAACTTCACATGGCGACCAATGGCGACATTCCTCTGCCCCCGGCCTTCTGGGCGCTCCACCTCAGGCACACACTGCTTTCGCATCGACTCCGCCTTCACCAACATGGGACCAGCAAGGCCTCATCACCGCGCTAAACCAGATGGCTGTCCATGGGCATGGCGGCTGGATCCTGGACAGTGGCGCCACATCTCACATGGCATCCAATGACGGTATACTCATGTCCTCCAAACCTCCCCCTAATACGCTCGTCACCGTTGGAAATGGTTCTCGCCTTCCCATCACTGTTCGTAACCTTCTTTCCGTTCGAAAGTTTACTCGTGACAATCACTGTTCCATCGAGTTTGACGCTCTCGGTTTTTCCGTTAAGGATCCCCTGACGCAACAAGTGATGCTTCGCTGCAATAGTGAGGGCGACCTCTACACCATTGGTGATGCCAACCCTCCTACCACCGCCAGCACTCACCTCGCCGTCTCCTCCCAGTTATGGCACCAGCGTCTTGGACAAGCCCCCACAATACAGTCACCTACGAGTTTTTGGTTGCCTTTGCTTCCCCAACGCCACTGCTGCCCACAAACTTGCTCCTCGCTCCGCGGCATGTGTGTTTGTTGGTTATCCTTCTCAGCATAAAGGGTACCGCTGTCTTAACCTAGCCACCAACCGAGTCATAATCTCTCGCCATGTCATTTTTGATGAAAGCTCTTTTCCATTTGCCAGCAGTACTACTATACCCAACTCACCTTCTGTCACCGAGACTGATTTGGACTTCCTAGTCAATGATCTCGCTATGACGCAGCGACAAACTACTGCCATGGCACCCCTGCAGGTTCCTTCAGCGATAGCTCCACCCTCCGGTGTCGAGCGGTCGCTGTCCTCCTCGTCATTGGTCACCAACGACGCCGATGGAGCTTCTACCGCACTACTCCGTCCACCCATACACTTGGTGTACACCAGACGGCCACATCCGGCAACACCATCAGCCGCAAAGGCTACTCCAACGATAGCTCCACCCTCCGGTGTCGAGCGGTCGTTGCTCTCCCCACCACTGGACATCCCCGGTGCCGCTGGAGATCCTATTGCACCATCCCCACCGCCTGTGCATCTGGTCTACTCCAGACGACCACATGCGGCAGCACCATCAGCCGTGCCTTCTTCATCAGCAGTGCCTCACCGGATGGTGACGCGGTCTTGGGCCGCTACTGACCCTTCCATGGAGTTCCTCTCCCTGACGGCTCAGCACACCACGGCGTCTCCTATTCCAGCTAGCTCTCGCAATGCCCTCGCAGATCCAAATTGGCGCGCAGCGATGGAAGATGAGTACAAAGCTCTAATGGACAACAACACCTGGTGCCTTGTCCCTCGCCCCCCAGGCGCCAATATTGTCTCCGGCAAATGGATTTTCAAACACAAATTTCACTCCGATGGCAGACTGGCTCGCTATAAAGCGCGCTGGGTAGTTCACGGCTTCTCTCAATAGTTCGGCGTCGAATATGACGAGACCTTGATCCGATGGTCAAGCCGCAACCATCACCTTTTTCTCCATCGCCACTTCCGCTCCGGCCAATTCATCAACTCGACATCAAGAATGCTTTCCTCCATGGCTCCGCCAGCGAGACAGTTCTCGCCAGACCACCGGTTTTGTGGATCCAGCTCACCCTGACCATGTGTGTCTTCTTCAGAAATCACTCTATGGCTTGAAGCAGGCTCCCCGGGCGTGGTACCAGCGGTTTGCTACTTACATTCGTCGGCTCGGATTCGTCACATCCTCCTCCGACACGTCCCTATTCATCCTTCGTCAGGGGACTGACATGGCTTACCTACAGTTGTACGTCGACATCATCCTCACCACCTCCTCAGCAGCGCTTCTCCAGCGCATCACCAGCCAGCTCCACTCAGAATTCGCCATGACCGACCTCGGTGCACTGCACTTCTTCCTCGGCATCTCTGTCACACGCCTCTGACGCGCCTATTACGTCCCGGTGACGAGACGCCATGGATCTTCTACGACGCACCGGCATGACTGAGTGTCATCCAACTGCCACGCCGGTTGACACCCATACCAAGCTATCCGGCTGCGATGGAACTCCTGTGGCTAATCCATCTGAGTCTGTGAGTCTTGAGGGCTCTGATGTCGGCGCCTCACGCGTCGACACGGCATATCTTTGTCCAAGGTGTGCCTATTTATGCATGATGTGGCGTTTACTCCCATATTCCTACAATCCTGATAGGCACAAAAGAATGCTACAGAGATCTATTTCAATAGTCTATTAGGAAAGCAATGCAGCTACCCACCACCCCCGGGGGAAAAAAAAGGAAAATGACATTTTTGAGAAAAAGCATTCTTGCCACTGGGAAATTTTCCCACCACCCTCGGGGGAAAAAAAGGAAAATGACATTTTTGAGAAAAAGCATTCTTGCCACTGGGAAATTTTCCCACAATACCTACGTACTAAATATACCATCTCAACTTCAATGCCTCTTGTGAAAATTATTTGGAGACAAATTGTATCGAAAAAAGTAATTGCCTCGGTATATGTAATTTGGTCATAATTGCCAAGTGGTTGTGAATGAAGTGCATATCTTTTCAAATAAAACTCCTAGGCAAAACAGCCCATGAACATGAGCTGTATCACATAGACATATATGTAAACGAAACGAGACAAAATGTTTGTAACGACCTTTGAGGCTTTGACTAGCTTTGACATTAATCATTATCTAGTAATTTCCTAAAGGGTACATAGAACCTGAAAACAAAGCATAACTGATGAAAGAATTGAAAATGCACAACAGAACCTATTTACTAGCTAAGAAATATCAACCATTCTTGAATATCCTCTGACCACGAAAATTCTATTCTTATAGAACTTTCAGTAACTGTGGACAAACAAGGAAAACTGTACATTACTTATATAAATATGGGCGGTGCATCACTAGTTTAACAAGGGAAGGAAATTCCAATAAATTAAAGCAAAGATCGTGCACTGCATATCGTAGAGCAAAGTAAAATACAAAGGTGGGTGTTGGCGTGCAGATAACTGTAAACATCAGAAAACAAAAAAAAAATCATTTGCAGGTTGCAGCAGCAATAAACATTGGGAATGCGAAGTAAGAAAAGGTGAAATTCAGAGTTTCACTATTTTCATGTTCTTTTTAGTGCATGCTTCCATGCTCGGGCACATTTATATCGTGACATGACTACATGAGAGATCAGACTCTGGGGAGGTGTGCGCCAGCACACATGTATGTGGTGGCCTGGTGGGGATGGTGGTACCTTGAAAATAATGAGACGGTAAAAAAGACTGGCTTTCACAGTATCATGAAGCTCTTCCAGTAACCTTGCATAGTTAAACAGCGTTGTGACCTTATCCCGAGGTAATTCAAGAGGCACACCTTCTTCAAGTTGGTGAAAAAAGCTCTGATCCCTGTACTGAACACTCCAGTTTACCATAGAGCTACCTACATTCCCATACATAATTGAAACCCAAATACCATCCCCTAGTGCCTCCTTAAAACTATGTTCAGCCATCTGAAACCATAAACAATTAAGAATACTGTCAGGTATAAATGACAGTGTGATACGTACAATAATGTAAACAAACCTCAAGCTCTCCCTTCTCAAAATGAAGAAGTCCAATTCCATTGAGCAATTCAACGGGTATTTCCTCTCCCGCCTTCTTTAGGAGATTTCGAGCCTGCGAAGTATGAACCGATAGGCAAGGTTTCATATTTAAGAATGAAGCAAAACAAGTGTGCATTGGATCCAAAAAAAAGTAGTGGACACGATTCATTCAGAGGTGACATGAAAAAGCAACAGATATAATGCAGCGAATAATCGGCCATGACAATAAGCATAGCCAGAAAGTCTACCTTACATGGGTACAATCACCAGCCAAGGCAACTACATGCATGGTTAGCATGCTGCAGATAAAATCATAAAATTCAAAGTTTGCAGACATGCACACAGAACTCCATGTGCCAATCATGCCAAAATAGAGGCTAGAGAGTAGGTGATGCATTACAATACACTACTTCTAGGAGAGTAAAGCTATGAATTTACACCACAGCCGAAAAATAAAATGATCATAAATCGAGCCAAAGATTACAAGAATCTATGCGATGAGTAATGACAAATAGAATTAAATGAATCCATACTATTAGCATATGTTTATATAATGATCATACATTTGTATTGGCCAACTGATTCTTCAAAATAAAATTTATATGAGTAATTCTACTTCCAAAACCTATACAAGAATTTGTTGATACAAGGCGGAAAACATCATTACTTCTACAAGAGAATCGACCTTTGGTCAGCAGAATAAGCAGTGATTGAATAGTCTTCTTGTCTTTAAGTACTCCATAGCAAATTGCCGGTCGATTCTACCAACAGATTCACCATGTTCCATAAATGCCTGCGTAATGGTTTGATCAACAAGATTATATGCAAAACATGAAACAAACAGGTTACAAAACATGAGATGTTCCTAATTATCGATAAACTTCCCTAGGTTCACAGTTCACACATGCATCCTAGATTAGCATCCCCATTTTTAATCATCAACACCCCAATATTTGAAGGTGGATACGGGTTTAGTCATTGCGGTGTTAAATCGACAAAACAGGACCTAATACCTAGATGTACAATGCATGTGATAAAATTATTAAAAACAAATTATTGGTTTCAAAAATGTTCGAGAGAGAGAGAGAGAGAGTGACACGATGATCTTTGGATCAATCAGGGTAACTTTCTTGAAGGTTTCTCTAGCTTTGTCATTCTCACCTAACTTTGCATATATGTGCAATAGCCTTGAAGAAGCAACCTAGATTAATTGATACGATAGCGACATTTCAAATAGATGAATGGAAAAGCAATCATTTGATTAGAAATCACATCTCACCTTTAAACTTTCGCAATTTTCGAGGTGAACCTCAATACTTTCTCAAAGCTAGCTAACGAACTTTTGAAGTCTAGAAATTTTAATTGTATTTGCCCAAGTCCTGGTTCAGATCATGAATGTGTCATAACTCATAAACAGCGATGAAATATGCAGCAAAGTATTCCCAAATAATTGAAAAGGCTAAATCTATGGAACACCTAGCACATGTTTGACAAAATTCACCGGTAAAGGCAAAAGACAAGCATATTAAGTGATTGAATAGATGGTATAATTATATTTACAATTGTCAAACCAAAAGCAATCCATCAAGGGCAAAATAGAACATAAATGCATTGTTATATCAATGAATTAATGAAGGTTCAAAACATGGAGATGCATAAATCTTTGAACAATTGTGCATCAAACGATGTCATAAAATTTCAAAACAAAGAAAACACGAGGACGAGAGACTCACCAAAAAATCTGACTGGGCCCCTGTTTCATATTTAAGAATGAAGCAAAACAAGTGTGCATTGGATCCAAAAAAACTAGTGGACACGATTCATTCAGAGGTGACATGAAAAAGCAACATATATAATGCAATGAATAATCGACCATGACAATAAGCATAGCCGGAAAGTCTACCTTACATGGGTACAATCACCGACCAAGGCAACTACATGCATGGTTAGCATCTGCAGATAAAATCATAAAATTCAAAGTTTGCGAGACATGCACACGAACTCCATGTGCCAATCATGCCAAAATAGAGGCTAGAGAGTAGGTGATGCATTACAATACACTACTTCTAGGAGAGTAAAGCTATGAATTTACACCACAGCCGAAAAATAAAATGATCATAAATCGAGCCAAAGATTACAAGAATCTATGCGATGAGTAATGACAAATAGAATTAAATGAATCCATACTATTAGCATATGTTTATATAATGATCATACATTTGTATTGGCCAATGATTCTTCAAAAATAAAATTTATATGAGTAATTCTACTTCCAAAACCTATACAAGAATTTGTTGATACAAGGGCGGAAAACATCATTACTTCTACAAGAGAATCGACCTTTGGTCAACAGAATAAACAGTGATTGAATAGTCTTCTTGTCTTTAAGTACTCCATAGCAAAGCTGACCAGTCGATTCTACCAACAGTTCACCAAGTTTCATAAATGCCTGCGTAATGGTTTGATCAACAAGATTATATGCAAAACATGAAACAAACAGGTTACAAAACATGAGATGTTCCTAATTTATAAACTTCCCTAGGTTCACAGTTCACACATGCATCCTAGATTAGCATCCCCATTTTTTAATCATCAACACCCCAATATTTGAAGGTGGATACGGGTTTAGTCATTGCGGTGTTCGTCTGACAAGAACCGGACCTAATACCTAGATGTACAATGCACGTGATAAAATTATTAAAAAATCAAATTATTAGTTTCAAAAATGTTCCGAGAGAGAGAGAGAGAGAGAGAGTGACTACCGATGATCTTTGGATCAATCAGGGTAACTTTCTTGAAGGTTTCTATAGCTTTGTCATTCTCACCTAACTTTGCATATATGCGCGCAATAGCCTTGAAGAAGCAACCTAGATTAATTGATACAGCCAACGACATTTCAAATAGATGAATGGAAAAGCAATCATTTGATTAGAAATCACATCTCACCTTTAAACTTTCGCAATTTTAGGGTGAACCTCAATACTTTCTCAAAGCTAGCTAACGAACTTTTGAAGTCTAGAAATTTTAATTGTATTTGCCCAAGTCCCGGTTCGGATCATGAATGTGTCATAACTCATAAACAATGATGAAATATGCGCAAAGTATTCCCAAATAATTGAAAAGGCTAAATCTATGGAACCTGCTAGCACATGTTTGACAAAATTCACCAGGGTAAAAGGCAAAAGACAAGCATATTAAGTGATTGAATAGATGGTATAATTATATTTACAATTGTCAAACCAAAAGCAATCCATCAAGGGCAAAATAGAACATAAATGCATTGTTATATCAATGAATTAATGAAGGTTCAAAACATGGAGATGCATAAATGCTGAACAATTGTGCATCAAAACGATGTCATAAAATTTCAAAACAAAGAAAACACGAGGACGAGAGACTCACCAAAAAATGGCAACACAAAGTCTTGTGGTTTGCTGATTTCATTGACAGATGCCATATAATACCGTCCAGCAGTCTCAATGTCCCCCTGAATTTGGTTAAATTATCAATGAATAAATAAATAAATAAAATGTGCATCAAATGTTCAGGGTTGTAAACAAGATTCGCAGCGAATGAATCCAACGTGACCACACAGAGAACAACTAAGAAAATACCCAATTAATTCGATAGGTATATGAACAGAGTATATCACCTTACTGTGGTATGATCTGGCTAAGTTATAGTAAGTGTGTGATTTCAGTAGTCCATGATTGCTTGACGAGAGAGCAGTCTCAGTCAGTTGCTCAACCACAAAATGCTGGCCAGTAAAGAAATAATGGTTCGCAAGGTGGTTGAGTGCCAATGTGCAATAAGGATAAATTTTGAAAGCTCTTCTCATTTTATCCATGCCTCTCCGAATTCCACCAGCTACAGGCAAGTTGCAACACTTCACAACAAAAATAAGTAAAAAAAAGGTAAGGAATCTTCTTGTCTGTACAGAGCATTTACCTTCATTTGTTTGCAAATCCATGATTGCAAGTGCTACTAGGGCATCAACATTTTCAGGGTCCAACTGTGAAGGTAAGTTTAATTGATGAAGGCACTGCATTTTCCTTAAGAGATAGATCTTCTATACAAGTGACAGAAATAGGGTTTGCCTGTAAAACTCATTCAAAAGCTTGTCGAGCTTTGTCTAGCTGACCAAGCTTGAATCGGCAAAAGGCTATACCAAGCCTTACAGCAGCAAGACAATTGGAATAGGCCCGCAAGGCTCTCTAAGAAGCTAATGGAAGTTAATAGCATATCGCAGCAAAATATAATGGCATTGTAAAAAAACTAAGTAATGAGCCATTTCCCACCTTATAGAGATCTAATGAGTTCCTGTAATATTCCAAAGCTTTTTTGTGTTGCTGCTCCATATCGCCCATCAGGAAATAAACAGAAGCCTGAACTAACAGGAAATATAATTTGAAGATTAGAATCATTAAAAAGAAATATGTCAAAAACTAATGATTATTACAGGGTGCTTTTTGAGTTAGTTCCTTCCACAAGTTGTGAGAACCTTTATCCATCACATGCTAAAGAGTCAAAGCAGAGAGAGAGGACAGGTCAAGGATCAACTAGTTCTAGAGAACCAAGAAGATTATGAACAAATTATCAGAAAGCATCCAATTAATATTATAGTCTTTACCAAAACTAGCAATATTCTACGATGTAGAAATGTAGAACTATCACACTTTCTTTGGTATAATATAAAATGATGACACTTACGTTGGCTGAAATCATAGTATTAGGTTTTCCATCAAGTTCAAACTTTAACCTAAATGTTTACAATGTAGTCTTAATACTAAAAGCAATCTTGCATTAATTATTTGACAAGCATTTCAATTTTCAACAACCTTGAGTAACTTACGACCAAGTAGAGCTGAAAATTATTCCCATCTTCATCCAACACAATCTTGAATGAATCAGATGCCATTTGCAACTCACCCTTGGCCACGCAGAGTTGACCTGGAGAGAACATCACAGAGCACTATGTTGGTAATCATCCAAATGAACTAATATTGTAAAGAAATGACAGTAAATGCAGAACTTATAACAAATGCAATCAGAGTGTCATGTGCTCAATCTGATTAAGAATGAATCATGGCCACAAGTTTTGCTTAATAGTTGTGACTATGAAAGCACTCTTCCTTTTCCTCCCATGTGTATGCAATGCGACAAGATAGTTTTCCCATGCCTTGCTCAAATAGTATCGAGCTATCAGAAATTCCCGCAGTAACATGGGATTATTCACCTAGCATAAATCATACATGGAAACAAACAATAAGACGAAGAAAAGAGATTCCATGATGACAATCAAACTAAGTCATGGTTCTAGAAAACAGTTGTAGCATCCTGTATAAGTCCAATAAACCAGTATGAGGAACCAACCTTACATCGTACATTCATACATACCATGTGCAACAAGCAAATCCAAGGATGTAAGTTCAAACAAAAAAAGATATGGCTGCGTCTATAACACGAACTATATCCAATGCACACCAACTCTTAGGCTTTCATTGCTTCGTTTAAAAGGATTAACCCTGTTGGTATGGATGGTTCCTAAGCATTATATGCTACTCTTAACAAAACTACAAGTCTACAACTAGCCACATGGACTAATCCCAACACCACCAGGCCTCAATGGGCCGAGGTGTTTACAGGTTACAAAGACCAATCCACACAAATTTATTATATAACTTTGACAAACACATGGCAGTACAATGTTCCAGTGAACTGATTAACACACAAACACACATTCTTTATGTTTACTAGAAAATAATTAAGCAAAGTTCTATACTTTGTTGCAGCATTTCTTTTAATCTCAAACTGAGTTTTGACGACTCTCAAACTGAGTTTTGACGACAGAACAGTTGGAAATAAATACAACGAATCATAGTATCATCAAAATGAAATAGAAATGTGAAATTAAATTTAAAAAACCCACACTTTTTACCAAAGATGATCATGAATGAAGGGCCTGAGCACAAAAACAATCAAAGATCAAATGCGCATATACAAGTCGACAATCAGCCAATATAGAAGTATAGAACCGTGGTAGTGTGGTACAAAGAGATGCACGTAACAGTCACAAACTTAAAATACAACACATGTAAGAGGTTCAAAATGATCTAAATAGTGAAACCTTTTCCAATCCATGTAGAAGGTTCAGTTTCATCTATCCTCAAAGCCATGTTATAGTATTGAGTCACGTCTTTGAAATGTACTTCCTTCTGTGGTGCTCTCTCAACCTTTCCCAAGAAAGTATGGAAAGCACCCAAAGCATTAAGGATTCCATTTTCCTTAAAAAAAAAAAAGGTTTAAAGGGTGGATTTTTTTTTTAAAATTTTTTCCCCCTTTTTTTTTTCCCCCTTTTTTTTTTTTTTTTTTTTTTTTTTTTCCCTTTTCCCCCCCCCCCTTCCCCCCCTTTTCCCCCCCCAAAAAATTTTTTTTTTTTTTTTTGAAAGGGGGGTTTTTTTTTTTTCCTTTTAAAAAAAATTTTTAATTTTTTAAAAAATTTTTAAAGGGGGTTTTTTTTTTTAAAAAGGGGTTTTTTAAAGGCCCCCCCTTTTTTTTTAAAAAACCCCTTTTCCCCTTTGAAAAAACCCTTTTAAAAAAAAAAATTTCCCCCTTTTTTTTTTTTTTTTTCCTTTCCGGGAAAAAAAAAAAAATTTTTTCCTTCAAAATTGGGCCAAAGGGGGGGAAAAAAAAAAAAAAGGGTTTTTTAACCCAAAAAAAACCTTTTCCAAAAAAAACCCCTTTTTTTGTTTAAATTCCCTTTTTAAGGAAAAAACAAAAAGATGATCCATAAAAGGAGGAGAAACTTGAATTAAAATTTAAGATTCCATTTTTGGAATAAGTATAAATATGTGTGTGTATACATAATAATATGCAACATACTAACATATATCATGATGAGCTTAGCAAATAGGAAATAAAAGAAATAATCAAGTGATCAAAGGAACAAAAATATGCAAAATATATGCATTTACATAAGTGAAAATGTAGGGGGAAAAGAAAGAAGAAAAAAAAAAGAAAAGGCCACCGAACCGCCCACCCCATCCCCACCCCTTCCTTGTGCCTCGACCGGCCGCCATCATCTGCCCATCTCCGCCCACCTGCCGCCCGAGGACACCGCCTTCCCGCCCACCGCAGTCACCGACCATCACATCACCGGCTGCCGCCAAAGAAACCGCCACCCGGTATTACCATCGCCCCCGCCATAGTTTTTCCCTCGCCTGAGGCCGCCTATGCCACGCGGCGCAAACTCCTCGCCACCAGAAGCAGGCGCAAAGTCAGCAAACGCATAACGCATTGCATTGTCACGCCAAATCTTCCCAAAATCACGCCATAGCGCTGCCCGGTCGCCGCCACCTGACACCGCAAAGACCGCATGGCCGTCGCCAGCTTCGCCCCGTCGCCAATAAAAGCCGGACGACACTCCATTCACAGAACCGTACCTCCCTCTGCCTCCTGCCCCGAACAATCGAGCTCTTGTGCATTGAAGTTCACCATGAGCCCATTCTTCCCAGCCCTGTCGGCTTGCCATCGATTGAAGCAGCGCCGAGCCGATTCCTCTTCCCCGGAGCGTCTTTGGAGCAAGGCGAAGCCATACCCGCCGTCGGCCGAACTTCCCGCAGCCCAAGCCGAGCCCGCGCCGTTCTCCTTCTCCGCTTTCCGCCGCTGCTCACCGCCAGACCGCCACGGCAGTCCCCGAGCTCTTCTAACCCCCGAGGTAGCCCCCTTATCTCGCTAGCACGCTCCCCTAGCTTGTAATCGACCTCTAACGCAGTGTGCCACCGCGCCCACCATTCCCCTATTCCGCCGCTGCCCCGGGTCGTCGCCGGCCATCCCTCCAGCCAAATTGGCCGGCGAGACCTCGGCCAGAGGTAGGCGAAGGCACGAGCAACCCATTTTGGGGATGCCCACGATCGCCGCTTCTTCACGGCGAGCGAGCTCGTCGTCCTTCGGCCAGAGGAAGGGGATGAACAGTGCTCGTCGTCCCAGTGATAATGTAAGCGGCTATAACGTTGAAGGTCTAGCATATGGTGTAGAGATCATGTAACGGTGGATGAAATCTGGATCGCTATTATTATTGCATTCTCTTATACATTATGTTTTTGTTCAAAACTGCTAAGTCTCAGGAAATTTCTATGTATTATATTTTTAAATAATGACAATGTTTTTCACAAAATAAAATATCAGGAAAAATAAATAGAGTCATAAAAGAAGAAGATAATTGTTTGTGGTAAGCACATGAAGATGTTGGTGGATTCATGTCGATTATAAAAAGGAAACGATAGTGTGGATTCTAGGAGGAATAAATTGGTGGAGCCTAAATGAATAGATAGGCTAGATAGGTGATTTAAATAATTTTTGGAGAATTAGAGAGTGTAAAGGTAATTGCTGGATTACGACATTGATAACTAATATAAATTCTTGGGAGATGTTGGCGATAATGGGATTAATAGGATTTGATCAAATACTAGATGGATCAATTGAATTTTTGGAAATTTGGAGATATGATAATTGGAGTATAGCTTGATCAATGGTATTCTTGGTGGAGGTATACTAGTGAATTAGTTAGAGATAGATAATGAAAAATAAGGTTGATTATTGGAAGAGCAAATTATGGTTTTGGAGTAGTAACAGAAAGGATTGAATTGTTAGACAGTTCTGATATGAATGATTTCGGTGGATTAAAAAGTAATTATGTTAGAAAGTCACTAGAATTCAGAAGTGAAGAGTTGATGAATAGCAATTACAAGATTTAAGTATTAGGAATTTAGAACACAAAAGATATTGGTGGATTCAAAATAAATGATGACATTCGCTGTTTGGAGTCTTAGACAGCAATCAATATAGAAGGTGTATGTTCTATGGATTAAATAAATGATGGCATTCATTTGCTTGGAGTTTTAGGCAAGAATCAATATAGAAAGTGTATGTTCGTGGATTAAACAAATGATGACATTCGTTGTTTGGAGTTTTAGACAGTAATCAATATAGAAAGTGTATGTTCTATGGATTAAATAAATGATGACATTAGTCGCTTGGAGTTTTAGACAAAGAATCAATATAGAGAGTGTATGATCGGTGGATTAGATAAATGATGACACTCATGTTTGGAGTCTTAGGCAACAATGAATGTATGATCTGTGGATTACATAAATGATGCGTGCGTAATCATGCGTCGACACCCGCCTCGGCTCTTGCGTGCGTAACCGCTCCACTGCTTCCTAATCATGCGCCCACACCCGCCAGCCCGACCCATCCCGTCCCTATTTCGTGGCCATGCCGGCCGACATCACCGCACGGTCGCCGCATTGACCTCCACGACACCAGCCTCCTTGCAGCCTATAAAAGCCGGGAAGGTCGCCATCGCCTTCCTCACACCTCACCCGTTCTCCCACTCAAAGCAATCGGCCTCCGTGCTCCACACGCCACGGTGGCACTTTTTTCAACGCCGCCAACGGGAAATCCGCCGCGCCATCGTGGTCAAAGTCAGCCCCGCCAGAGTATCCTCGGAGCACCGTGAAAAACATCCCCGCCATCGGCCAAGCCTCTCGCCGCCTGAGTTGAGCCCGCACCGTGCGCCTCCTCTACTCGCCGCCATCCCACGCCTGCCAGACCACCGCCACCTCTCCCGAGCCACGCCGACCCCCGAGGTAGCCTCCTGCTTGTGCCCTGCTGCTCCCCGCTTAATTGAACTCCAGGTCGTGCGCCGTAGCCACCTTTCCCTATTCCGCCGCCGCCTGGTCGCCGCCGACCTACCGCCATCGCCAAATTGGCGGCGGGACCGAGCCTGACATGCTACGGCATGAGCATTCCATTTTTGAATGGCCATGGCCGACTGCCGTCTCCTCCGCCGACGATGAGCTCCCCGTTCGTCGGCCGGAGGAAGGAGCACTGTAGCGTGATTAATTATGATTAAGACATATCATTAGTACTAATGATGATTAATTAATGCTAATAAGGACTAATTAAACCAAACACTCACTTACCTGTGGGCCCTACCCTAATAAATTAAATAGTAACCAGTCCCACTTGTCATAGGTACAGAGAAGAGATAATAAAAATAAAAGAAAAATTAAAAATCTGCTGTGGGTTGCACCAGTTAGATTTTATTTATTTTTTAGATTTATTTAAACTGAGAATTTCAAATAGGCACAACTTATTCATCTTAACTCCAAATTGAGTGAAACAAATTTCTAAATTCATCCAAATTCAATATATATCCAAATGAAACCGAAACCATAATTTTTGAAGCTCATTTGAATTTTTTTTTGAGAATTTGTTTGGTTTACTTATTTTTATCTGAATTTTCGCGCAACGTAAAAATAGCGTAAGAGGCCCAAGAGGAAGAGGCTGAGGTTGAAGCGCTCACCCACCAAGACCAAATCAACCGTGACTAAGGTGAGTCAATACTTTGATCGTGTTGAACCTATATTTTCTGCAAATTATCTCCGTTTAAAATTATCAAATTGCATGTTGTTATTTTATGTGTAAATATATGTTTGATTTCAAGATTCTAGTTATATATCCATTAGTGAACTTGTTAGTATTACATTCTTTTGGAACATTTGAGCATTTGAGCCTTGTCACCCTAGCAAAATTATAATGGTAGAACTTTCGAAAATAAGTTTATAATTACACGCCATGCTTAGTACTCGCTTAGATACTGTGGCACTAAAATGCCCAAGCATCACTCTTAATCATGAGAAACTTATTTGGGAAGTCATGGTGGAAATAACTGGTATATTTTAACATGATTATTTTATGCTCCCATAAACTTCAACTTGCTTAAATATCTAGACGGATGGTATGAGGGCTTGTGTGTGTTGCAGTGGAAGCACGGTGTGTGGATTGAGGTAGAACCACTCAGATACCACTAAGGACTGAATCTTGTCATGACTTCCTATGCAAAATAGTACTACCACAAGTCTGCAAATTGTAACTTGGCTAAGTAAAACTATCAAACCCCGGACTCATCTCATCGATAGTGGAAAGGAGTAGAATATTGCAAGGGCAAGGGGAGGTCTAAAGGGACACTGATAGGAGGGTGAAGTATCCAGTCGTGCTAGCATTGTGGAGAGTGGAGTCCGAATGCGCTAGTAGCTGTGGTTACATCCTGCGCAACGTGTAGAACCCATTGCATGTGGGAGCAGCCTATAGGGTGAGATGACAAAAGGGGCTAGATATTTTTGAAAATTTATTATGATAGTCTACTCAACCACATGACTAAGGAATCGTGTGGAGCAATGAGCGGATTATCTATTGTGGGTAAAGTGTACAAATTCTGTAGAGTCAAAACTATTCGAATAGTCGTGCCTACAGTCAAGGGCGGACATATGAACTTAACCAGATATGGTTCTATTTCAAAAACTTTGTGGGTGAAATTGGAAAAGTGGTGGGTAGAGAACTGCCCTGATTTGTGTTGCCCTAGATGTCGTCCCGGTGATAAGGTAATCGGTTATAACGTTGAAAGGTTAGAATATAGTGTAGAAACGATGTAATGGTGGATGGAATCTACATTACTATTATTATTGCACTCCTTCATACATTGATAAAACTCTATTTAGTTAAAACTGCTAGGTCTTAGGGAATTTCTAAGTAACATATTTTAAAAGCAACTTATGGTAAACAAAATAACTCGAGTCCTTCCTTGGTAAGCCATGCATGTTACCTATTGCATCCTGTATATTAGCTCGCAGAGCACGGTATATTTGTGCTTACCCTCGCATTATCAAAATCAGAAACAGGGACCCAAGACCACTATGCCTACATGAAGAGATCCCCCAGAGCACGAAGCCTCAGCCCACTTGCGCATCTACATCTCGCCGCATCTAATTAAGGTATTATTAATTATATATGCTCGTCCAATCCTCTGAGATACTCATCTATGCTGTTAAATCAACTAGAGAATATTGTTCGTGGGATTGTACATGCTTTATATTATTCTGAAGATGCATTTGATTCTGTGTAATGAGAACATATTAGAAACTTGAACCGCATTATGTTCTGTTATTGCCTTCAAAATTTTTGTAGTCCTTTTTCATATGTTTGACCAGTATGCCATTGAATAAGGGGATCCTGATTCACCCAACGTCCATTTCTTAGAGAGCGATTGGTTGCCTGCATGGCGCTCAGCCTAGGTCATGGATGCAACATCTCTCTTTTTCATGTTGAGTGTACGAGTAAGACAGACCCAGCTAATGACATGGTTATTATTATGTGGTTAGCATGCATTAAAGTTCTTTAGCATGAATTAAGGTGGGTTAAGCATTATTAAGGTAGTATAAACACTATTAAAGTGGAATAAATCATAACATTGGCTTTGGTAACTTAATTTATACCTAAGACATTTTCTACCTGCATCGCTACTATAGCTAACCAAACGACATATATATCA
This sequence comes from Bonia amplexicaulis, assembly GCA_036346245.1. Taxonomy (NCBI): domain Eukaryota; kingdom Viridiplantae; phylum Streptophyta; class Magnoliopsida; order Poales; family Poaceae; genus Bonia; species Bonia amplexicaulis. The sequence continues at coordinate 50,453 of JAYGGG010000242.1, forward strand.
CTTGTGCATCCAACCAAGACAACCCTTTGTTTGCTTGAGCTCGGCCTGTATTGACCAAATGAAGTAATGAACTGCTTCAAAAGGAAAAAGGATGAAGTGACGAATGCTTTTTTTAAAAAAAGAAGGATCAAGTGATGAACTAACTAGAAGGTCAACCAATCGTCCCCTTAATGTACAACCCTACTATACTAAAAGGAGGTGTGTATCAAGGGCAAATGAGAATTCACAAACAACTATTTTACCGCTTCTAAAATCAAAGAATTTCAACGAATGCTACTCCAAATGAAGTAGAGAGCATTCCAATCTACTATTCATTTGCTAAATTTGTGTCACCTAATGGGAAACTGGAAACCTTCCAATGATCCCCGTGTCGGCTGGGAGGGACGCCAATCCAATCCCACAAGGAGGAGTAAGAACCCTAATCGAGCAAGAATCGGAGGAATTAGCGCGACTTAGCAGCGAACGGAGGGGCGACGGAGGCGAGAGAAGTCACTCGTCGATTCGATCCGCTCGCCAAGGGATTTTCTCCGGAGGTGGAAAAGATTCGGTTTCTTCTAGAGTTTTTACTCGAGGATGGAAAGGGTGAAAAAAAAGGAAGGGAACCAGGAAGGAAGAAACAGAGCAAGCACAAAGGGTCAGGGCCAACACAAGACCTCTCGCCCGTGTATTTTAGCCGATCCTCTACTCCTGCCCTCTGTGAACCACCTTGTGTGGGATCGCCTACCGCTTGTTCTCCTAATCCTCCCGCAAGTAGGCCATTGGATACATAGCTTAGAATTTAACTTCAGAAACCTTATTAAAATTTTTAATCTAGTACTATAATTATTTATTGTGAAATATGTAAATCATGCTTTGAACATATCAAAATGTTATATTTGCTTACTTTAGAGTGGCTTGGTGGTCCTTTTGAAATTGCTACGTGTTAGTCCTTTCTGAGGAGCACATATATCGTCCTATTTTATTGGTATTTTTTAGATAAGCATACACCCAATGTCTTAGTCCTTTTCACGGAGCACATACATCATCCTATTTTATTGGTATTTTTAGATAAGCATGCACCCAATGTCAAGAGGCATCACAATGGTTCAAATATCATTAGCACACCCAATAAAAATCTAGTTGTTTTCATAAAGTTGGTTCATGATTTTAATTTATTCACGAGGTGCAAAAGCACACAATGTAATTAACTATTCGAAACGACCATACGCACTCTTCTGCAACGATTATATGCATTGATAACCACTATATGCACATCAACATTGCCGTCATTGAATTTCTATGGCACCATGCACATAGATCTAGAAGACTCCCTCATATCCTTTACTATCCCAACAACCACCAAACCAACCAAAGCAGTAAAGCACAATACTCTATCGTCACATAATATAAATAAAATTCACCATACACGTAGACCAAGGGACCCTCTTCCATGCATGAACCTCCTTTTATTGTCTCTAACAACCACCAAACCAATCAAAGTACAATACTTTCTCTCTCCCCCATAATATAAGTAAAATCTATCATGCACACACATCAAGGAGACATTAAATTTAATAAAAAAATTAATATCATTGAACTATGCATATCTCTATTAAGTGACATACTACAACTACTTGCTTATTTTTTCAGCATTAAAGTATGAGTATATAGTGAGAATATTATAATAAATATACATTTAATCTCTATAATAGATTTATACTATGGAACGATGCTTTCCAACAACAAAGATTATGTTGTGTGATGGAGGTAGTAGAAAAGTGACCGCTTCCCATCTCTTCTTCTCCCTTGCGCTTCCTTCCTCACGGCAAAGCAAGAATCCTTCGCCAAGCCCCGTTAGTTAGTTCGACTGACTGGGACTTGGGGGAACTCTATGAACATTTGCTTTCTTGATTTTTGATGAGTATTTGACACACTGGGTTTTTTGCGATCTTCAGAAATCTGAGCCCACAGTATCTATGTTGCAATTGAGAGCTGTACTGTGTGAAGGGTGAAGATCCTTGCCATCAAACAAGGGGCGTTGCTGTGTTACAAAGTTTGAAGGATATATACTACTCCTTTCAATCACAAATTCTTCGTGCAAAGGAAGGGTATCACAGATTTGATGTGATGATAACATATAAGAAAACTCAAAGTGTAATATGATCTGGGGTACTAGCTTCAAAAGTTTTATTTAATCAGTTCCCTTACTTCATCAGTATGCATGTAAGTGACATTATTAGCGACAATCTTTTAGCATCCATTGAGAACATGGGCTTGCATCGATGTATTCTTTTTCTCTCTTTTGGGCTCTACCAAGTTGACTGGGCTCGTGTGATAGGCTCGACAGCATGCAAGGCACGAGCTCTTGGCCGCCCATCCACCGGCTTCCCTCTTCTTCGTGTTTGTCGTCTCACGACCGATTCTTTTCTACCCTGTGCAAATAACGGTGCAAACCATCTTTGTCATGTAAACCCATAAAAGCCACATGTAAAAATTTTGAAAAAATTCTCAGAAAATAAGGTAGGGTAGATGATGGTATATAACACTGTAAAATTTCAACGTTAACCTCAATCGCCATTTGCAACATATAAAACTGAAAAGCATAAATAGTGATGAACAGTGAAACTACTATTCATGCTAAAATTGTCTTTTTCGTATATTGCAGATGTGATTTAGTTTAATCTTGAAATTTTATAGGGTTCTAAAATATCAGCTTCCTTACTTATGATATTTTTCTAAAATTTTAACAAATTTTATACGTTGTTTCCAATTTTTCATGGAATTTTACATGAAAAGAGTTGTTTCAAGCGTTGTTTCCTCCTGGTATTTACCCAAAGCCCCCACTTCTGACGCCCTAAGGCTAATACTGGCGACGCACCACGAGAGAGAGAGAGAGAGCAGAAATAGTATTAAATATTAGGATATTTTTTAGCACTAGAAGATTCGAGAGAATTATGAGTGAGCAACAATCCCTTATACTCTTTTGAGGTTGTGTTTAAAGAATTTGCAATCAACTTCGTCAAAATTTTCTCTCATTATGATTGCGACAACGTCGTTATTTTAATTATCTCTACAAGATTTATCTTCTTTCTTCTTGATATCGTCTACGCTCGTGCTATATCTTTACAAACTTTTATTCGACGCTACTACGATAAGAAAGAGCATCGAGTGTAACATGTTCGTTATTGCTCCGTAAATTTTTGTAATCATGTTTGATCGGTATGCCATCGAATAAGGGGTCTCGAATCACCCGACGTCTATTTCTTAGAGGGCGATAGGTTGCCTGCAAGGCGCTCAGCCTGACTCATGGATGCAGCACTAGCGCCCATGTAGCACTAGTTTCACCGATTCCTCGTTGTTATGAGAATTATTTGGTTTTTTACCACTAGCGCCATATTTTGGAAACTGCCTCATGCTAATTTTTTGCATATCTAGTCTCCTCTCCGAGCGTAGAAGAAATGACGAGCGAAGGATGCTCCTCCATGTCCCCCGAGCACTTAACGTGCCTCTTGCGCCACCGAGCCGTGGAACACATGTGCACGCATTTAGTTTCTAGCCACCACATGCGAAGTTTGTAGTCAATCACACGCCAGCCCACATGCGAGTACTAGTCACCATACGCGCTGCACGCTCGTTGTTCGCTTCTAGTCCGCATGCAATGCGCTGCTCCATGGCCCTGGCATGGGAGGCACATTCCACACCTGTGTGCTGGGGAGCACGCGTCGCATCCCGCTTTCTCCGCTCGAGAGGGACTAGAAGTGCAAAAAAATTGGTATATAAGCCATATTTGCAAAAATACGGTGCTAGAAGGCCAAACCAAATAATTCATTGTTACCCACTATTGGTCTGATGCATGGACGCACGATGAACATCGTCTTTCTATACCTCTTTGCGTTCCATGTTTCTTCTAGTTGAGAATTTTTCCTCAAAGCTAAAGACCAAAAACCCTCTCATATATGAATCCTTTTATTGTTCCCAACAACCACCAAACAAACTAAAACAATGTATAAATCTCCTTTATTGCCCTCAACAACCATCATGCACATGGACCAAGGAGATATTGAATTTAATGAAAATTAATATTATTAGATTATGTAGTATATCTCTATTAAATGATATGCTATAACTATTTATTTATTTTTCAGCATTAAACATAATTATATGCTAAAATAGTATAATAACTACACATTTAATATCTACAATAGATTTATATTATACACGCTTCCCAATAATAAAGATTATGTTGTGGAACTGAGGTGGTGGAAAAGCGACCGCTTTCCCACCTCTTCTTCTCTCCTTGCGCTTTTTTCCCCAAAGCTGCAGAGCAAGAATCCTTCGCCGCCAAGCCCCATTGTTACGCTTTCCCAATTTAAAGATTATGTTCCAACACCTACCAGCCTCCCAGCAAAGGCGACTGTGTGGGACATGGGAGAGCTCTATGAACATTTGCCAGGGAACAATAGGTGATTTTTTGCTTTCTTGATTTCTGATGAACATTTGGCACATCTGGGTTTTTGCAATCTTCAGGAAACTGACCTTGCAGTATCTATGTTGCAGTTGAGAGCCGTACTGTGTAAATGGTGAAGATCCTTGGCATCAAACAAGGGGCGTTGTTGTGTTACCAAGTACTAGTTTACTAAGCCCCATCCACTCGAGGCAACAAACTGGTTGACAAGTTGCGGCACGTGCAAGAACGGGGCAAGGGATGGATGGAATCATGGTGAGCGCCGCCACGGGTGATGAACTCACTCGACAAGCTCACCACTGCTGGGTGACGAGTACAAGCCGCAGAAGGGCATGAAGCGACATCACCTTCCCTGAAGGACGAGCCGAGCAAAGATGAATGCTGTTACAGTCGGCCGAGAAGGAGGAGCTTGACCCCCAGATGAAGGAATGGAGGAACCAGGTGAGAGAGATGGCATATGACATGGAGGATTGCCTCGATGACTACATGTGCAGTCTCCACCACGAGTCGAACAAAGTAGGTAGCATCAAGGGCTTCATCCTCGAGATCGTCAGTAGATTGAAAAATCTGGGAGCTCGCCATGGGATTTCTGACCAAATTGAAGAACTAAAGGTCTGCATCACCGAGACAAACAAACGACGGGAGAGGTACAAGGTTGATGAAGTGGTCAGTGCCGGTAGTGCCAATGTGGTACCATTGACCCTCGGGTGCATGTCCTCTATGAAGAGGCCACTAATCTTGTTGGAATTGACGGTCCAAGGGATAAACTCATAAAGTTAGTGGTGGATGATAGGGAGATGCAGTTGAAGGTGGTGTCCATTGTTGGGCTTGGAGGATTAGGAAAGACCACTCTTGCTAATCAGGTGTACCAAAACCTTAGCGGCCTTTTTGAACATCGGGCTTTTGTGTCAATGTCCAAAATTCTGATATGACAAAAATACTACGACTATACTCTTTCGCATTAAGAAGCAACAAAGGCGATGACATCAAATCATGGGATGAGGCACTACTCATCAATGAACTCGAGCAATTCCTTGAAGATAAGAGGTACCTATAGTTGAAGATAACCTAATCCAAAATTAAAATTTCTTAATTAACTATCTTGAAATTATCTACATAGATTCATGTTTCATCAATGTTCATATTTATTAGTATAGAGATAGGTTTGATCTGCTAGCTACAAGAATTGCTTTTCACAATTATTTTTGTTGTGAACATTCAACCGCCAAGATAATGGCCTAGGCCAATTGGATCCTAACCTCTTTCATTCGATGTGTACTTTGTTGTAATTGATGACATATGGGATGCTCGAGCATGGAGGAACATCAAATGTGCTTTACCTGATAGCAATTGTAGTAGTAGAATAATGACAACAACAAGAATTATTAGTGTTGCTAGTCATGCTGCCTCCATAGCCATGATCATGTGCACGGAATAAGTCTGCTCAGCAAAGCTGATTCTGAAGGTTTGTTTTTTAAAAGAACTTTTAAATCGAAGATGGATGTCCTCCTCGCTTAAAGATGTTTCCATTGAGATCGTGAGAAGGTGCGGTGGTCTACCATTGGCAATCATTACTATGGCTAGTTTATTGAGTAATAGATCATACAGAAGAGAAGAGTGGATGACTGTTCGGGATTCTATTGGTTTAGGACTTGAGAAACATCATAGTGTGGAAGACATGAACATGATATTATCTTTGAGTTATGTTGATCTTCCTTATTATCTAAGGACTTGTTTGTTGTACCTTAGCATTTTCGGGGACTATGTGATTAAAAGGACCGATTAATAAAGAGGTGGATAATGAACGATTCATCAAAGCCGCATGTGGGATAACTTTAGAGGAAGAAAGAGAATGCTATTTTAATAAACTTATAAATGTAAGTATGATCCAACCAGCTTGGCAACAAGTACAATGGTCAAGTGAGGGCATGCCGAGTCCATGATATGATTCTTGATCTTATTATATATAAGGCGAAGGAAGAAAACTTTGTCACTTTGATCAACCAAAAGGATGTAAGGGTACCGAATGTAAGGTTCACGACTCGCCGACTATTGTTACCAAAATGCACTACAAGATCATCAATGGATAAGTTTTTGAGGAAATCATCCATGGTTATTTCTCAAACTCGATCCCTTAATATCTTTGGATACTCTCAACAGATACATCTTCTTTCGAACTTCGAGCTCTAAGAGTGCTTGACATAGAAGGCTGTTAACTGTGGATTATTTAATGACTATTGGAGAACTACTACAATTGAGATACATACGACTTTCAGCAGGATCTATTACAGAGCTTCCGGAAAAGATTGGGCAACTACAACTTTGGAGACATTGGATGTAAAAGAAACCGATATAAGAGAACGCGCCAAGAAGAATTGTTCATTGCAAAAGTTGAAACATTTACTTGTTCGTGATGTAAAGTTGCCTGCCGGAATTGGTAACATGCGATCTCTCGAGAAACTGTCACAATTACGTGTTGATGATAGTTGCTCATTTACTTCTTTGCTGGAGTTGGGCAATTTAACCAATCTGAGATTTCTTGGTCTGTTTTGGCGCATCAGTAATTCTCACAATGACAAAAGAATAAACACAAACAATTTGGTCTCGTCCCTGTGCAAAATTGGCAGATCCAACCATCGCTTTTTAAGTGTTCGTAGTGAATATGATGGTGGTTCCGTGAATTTACATTTGATTCTTGGTCCCCACCTCCTCAACGCCTTCAGAATTGACCTTGTACCCAAACCGCTATGTTCGCAAAATTCCTGTGTGGATGACCTCATTGGCTAACCTCCCTACATAGAAATTGAGATTAATCCAATTGGAACAGAGGCTCTTGACATCTTTGGGAGATTGCTCGCCTCGCTATTTCTTGAGTTGTCCACAAAAAGGATGGTTCCCAGAGGACTTACAATTGGCAGAGGTATGTTCCAATGTCTAAAGGTGTTTCACTTGTACTGTCAGGATATTGAGACAGGGCTGATGTTCGAAGCTGGAGCTATGTGAACATTGAAAGGCTTGAACTTCCGCTCGAGCACACGAGCACAATATACATGTGGCGCTTATGATCTCAGCATTCACCACCTCTCTACTGTGCAACATCTCAATGTCAGGATTAGTTGCAAGGGAGCAGATGCAGCGGGGGTGGCAGCGTTGGAGGCATATTTCAGTAGATATTATGAGAACGAGATGGTGTATGATGACAAGGAGGAGCAGAGCAAAGAGCAGGCTCCGCTGTATGCATATATGCCTGATCATTATCAATATTTTGTTCAAGGAAATCTTGGTGATATGGAGTGTCATCGTTTAGAATCCAGTTGCACCATCTGCTAATGGGCCCAATGTCGCCAGTATCACATCCTCCTCAAAGTACTGAAGCATGCCACTATCACCTAATTATTTACTGCATTAGAATGAGTAGCAAATTTCCTAGCCAGACTTCATTATTGGGGAATTCGCTTATGAATCATCATTCTTGCAACCATGTTGGGCCTATGGGTATCCTGTAATACTTTAATATATGCCATGTGATGTGTATCTAATTCCTAATAAAAAACGAGAAAAAGGGAGAGCTTGCAAAATGCCAAATTTTCAGTCAAACGCTTTTCTACCATGTTTGAAGCTGCAATAGTTTACTGAAACCATTTGTTTTTGTATTTTCGGAATCTGCAAACTTATACTTATAACTGACAAGAAGTAAATATGTGTATCTTTGTGTGCACCAGTGTGTTGTTACATGCAATATATGGCATATTGACATGTTATTATCTTGAAATATTTTCCAGTACAGATTCGTTTTTCAACCGAATGAATTTACAAATTCTCCAGTCCAATGTCGTGAACAATGTCAATCGAGAGGACCTTTTCCTAACTCATATACAGAGATTACAGTTGTTTGCGTGTGCCGACTTCATTTATAGATAACGTCAAGTGAATCAAGTTTGGACAGCTTTTCTAACCCGGTAGTACCACATCGGGACATACAAAGTTACCTCACTCGTGATCGGTTTCAAACTTCTCAAGACTTTATTCCTCGCAATACTAGTGGAACGGCCATAGGTCCGACTTTATTCTATGGAATGGAATCATCAAGAACCTCTCTATGCAAATAGGAGTTATGATCAATGTATGATCAATGGAATCATCGCCACCTCCCACTGCTCAGATTCGATGCAACCCTTAAACTTCCACACAGTTATGCAGCTATATATGAAGTGTAAAAATTTCTTCATACCATCATTCACAATCTCTTTTCAACAAACTTGTCACTCATCTTCTTCACAATATTTCATTTCTCAACAATGACATCCCTCTTGTATCCTCTCCTTCCTCTCATCCGTCCATGATGAGTCGCTCTAGTAACCTTACAGTGACCGACAATTACCACCTACAATAGCTCCTCCAATCGCGCCCGCTCTCCTTTCTTAGGTAGTCATTGCTTCAATCCACCGCCTTGACTCGATCATCCATCAACGGAGGACAGTCTTCGCCACTTGGGAAAGGTTGTTAGCCCTCAACTTTATTCTTCTGTTCAATGCACACAAAGCCATAGAGGCTCTTGAGGCAATGGAGAGTCATATGGGTACCCTTGCCGATCAAGTAGCAGCGGTCGATTCTAAGGAAGCGCATCATAACTTTCTCTATGAGATTACTAGCCGCTAATCCTCCTTCTATTCCAAAAGTCGACGAGGAAGCCTATAAAGTCCGTAAGACCAAGATTTGGGATTTTCTTTTCTTTGACTTGATTCTTACATGATAATAGTTTTGGACATACATGTTACAACATTTACTCTAAACTTTGTCCATATCACCGGTATTATATACATATTTGTGATAATTACACATATCACATCTAGTTCTTATTAAGAACCATCTATGATGATTGCACACTTGCCAGATGGTTCTTGTTAAGAACCATCTGTGATGTATCATAGATGGTTTTAAATAAAAACCGCCTGTGATAATTGCACAGTTCCTAGACGGTTCTTATTAAGCACTGTCTGCGATACATCATAGGCGGTTATTACGAAAAACTGTTAGTGATAATTATGTATCATAGAGGTTTTAGCCATCGCTAGTAACATAGATGACCACGTTCGTGAAACCGTCTGTGACAATTACAACATAAACGGTTCCACTGAACCATCTGTGATGAGACGTCTAATATAGTCTTTTTTATAGTAGTGGCTGCATGCAGATCCTTTTGAAAGTTTTAATTACCAGATTACATCCAGTTTGGCTTCATGCTTATTTGTTCTAACGCATGTTTATATTCAGATATGCGTCTTGTTCTTATTTCTTCTAACCATATTTATGTACTTGTAGTATTCGAACATGCACATTACGTTGTGCTTTCATGCATGTCGGATGCCACTGCCAATTAAATTAGCTATAGGTATTCAAGTTGTCCAGAAACGTTTTTGTGCAGTCTTGTATCCAAACACACTGTCGTCGCTGCTGTCATGTTGTTGGCTTTTAATCTGCTTTGCCTTCTACTAGTCTCCTCTTGAGATGTTACAATATAGAATTTTTTGTACGGGTAAACTTTTTTTTATTCGAAAATACAGAAATATATGGTCTCATTTTGGGTGATAAATAGCAGAATGGAGGGTAGAAGAACAGAGCAGCTGATCATCGGAGAGAAAAAGATTCATGAATTAAGTCATACATATATATAGGTTTATCCACCATAATTGACATGGTTGGCATGATCAGCAAACATAGGTCACTCCGGTGACTATGGTAAGCCTGTGAGGCATCGGGATCTCTCGTTTAACGGTGTCTTCGACTCGGGGACACTCATTTTGTCCGTTGAGGAGACACGACATTCATTTTGTCCGTTTAGAAGGAGACATGACATTCTGGGGCATCACATCTGTTTGAGACTTATCTCTTGAGCCCCACTGCAGGATAACCTCTTCGTCCGAAGGGGTAGATTTCTCGTTGCTGTCATAAGCTCAGTCTTTGCATGTTTGTAATTAAGTTGCAAACAAATTTTCTACTGATCTTAGAGACTCTTGACTTTTGCTGCGGTCTAATAGTATTATATTGGTCTATGCAAACTTAATACTAGTGAAAATAGTGTCCGGTTGCAAAGATCTCACCGCTGGTATATTTTACTGTAAAATGTTGAGTTCAACATAATTATGTAATATCATTTTCACTCGTAAGTCATAACTGAATCTGGCATATCTCTAACAAAGATTTTCGCGATCAACAAGAAGTTTGTTTAGATGTATGCTGCGTTGTAAGTTCCAAACGAATGGAAGAGCCACATGACTTTTTTTTTATGGAGAAGAGCCACAGGACTTGGTAAAGCTTCAAACCAATTCTAGCCTCGCCAACTAGTAAGCTCAGCATTACACATAAACTTTGTAAGAGAAAAACCAAGCTCCGGATATACAATTTCCCATTATGTCATGCATGGCCGATCAGTCAATGAATGTGAGTAAGAGGGTACGAAGAGTAGTTCGGCTCATTTCAACTTCTGTGAGTTTAGGTGGTAAACTAGTAGGGAAACCATGCATGTGCCAAATCATTTACAGAATGTACTTGTACTGACACGATGATATATATGGTCTATTTTGGGCCAATGAATTGGACATGTTATATATATAAAAATACCAAAGGTGGTCATACGAGAGCTAGCGCGAAGAGTTCCTTCCTCATTACTGCCTAGAGTTGATTTCTGTACATGTACATCCATCTAAGGCGGTAAAAAAAGCTCGAAGCTCATGAACTATTCAAGTTTGGTTCGTTTTAGGCTTGATTCGAGCTCGGTTCGAACTTTTAACAAGCCAAACTTGAGCTTGATCTCGAGCTCGCAAGCTTTACCGAGCCGAGCTCGAATAGTTCTCAGAGGACCGAAATGGCAACAGAGGGGGTGAATGGTGCCTTCAAATCCGCTCCGAGTATCCACACATATGCTTCTTCTCCAATAGCTATAGAAGTCGTGAAGATGAAGGTAATCACCACCTGAAACGGTCAAGAAGATCAAAAAAGAAACCCGAGAGAGATAATCCGAAAAAGGAGATTCGTGGTCGGTTCGATCGCAGAAGCGGTAGTACCGCTGTGACGAGCGGTAGTACCGTTGAGCCGAACGGTAGTACGCCTATGCACTCGATCGGCCGAGCGGTAGTATAGTTGAGCCGAACGGTAGTACCATTGCGAACTCGATCGCCGAGCGGTAGTACCGCCTAGGAGCGGTAGTACCGTCGGGCGAGTACCGACGTGGAAAACCTGTAGTACCGCACGCTCTGATCAAGAACCGAAATCTGCGGAGTTTGCTAAAAATCAAGAAATTCATCGCGGTTTGTGCTCTTCTTGGGTCAATTGAACAAAACATTATCCTAAACAACATATTGACCTCATTGAGAAGAAAGTGCAGACAAAGATCAAACAAACATAAGAAAATCGGATTTTTCACTAAAAACACAGTTGAGAGTATCAAAATCCAAAATCCTCCTGATTCTTAGATTCTTGGCTCAAGAAACTTTGATGTTAGCAAGGAAATGATCTCGTAAGAATAAGCCAAACTCCAAATTCAAGTTTCTAAAGAATCACGAAGGCAAGTTTCCTACCCCATTACAAGGTGGCGGCGGTTTCCTCGAAGAATCACGAAGGCAAGTTTCCTCTGAAGAATCACTGAAGGCAAGTTTCCTTTGATTCGGAATTACCGAGACCTTTCTGCAAAATTTAGGACCCAAATTAAAGAATTAAGGGCCGATCGGTAATTTTCGGAAAATAGAGGGGTTTTTTCTGTAATTTGCCGCCCGGCCGGGCCCCCGCTTTTTCTTTTTCTCGCTGGCCACCCATTAAGCCCAACCGGCCCTGTGGCCCATCCGCTTTTACAGGGGACGGGTAGGTTTCCCTACCCATTACAAAGGTGGTGGTGGCGGCAAGACGAGCCGGCTTCGGGCGAGGTGGCGGCGGCGTTTGCGGCGGGCGATGATCCGGCCGGCGGCACTCGGCGGTGAAGCCGGTTGGCATGGGCGTGAGGCGCGGCGGAGCCGGGCGGTGTCCGCGGGCTGGTCGTTGCCAGCGCAGCATGCGCATGCGGCGCGGCGCGGTCGGTGGCCGGGCGGACAACGAGCGACGGCCGGGAGCGGGCGGCTGCAGTCGAGGCGCGGTGGCGGCGGCCGGGAGCGGCAAGTGCGGGCGAGGCGCGGCTAGCCGAGGCGGCAGCTGCGCCATGCGAAAGCGGTGCCGGCTCGGCCGCACGCAGGCTGCGCGGCCTCGGCGGCAATCTCGGGAGCGGCGACTCTTGGGGCCGGAGGCGGCGGGTGGTGCGCACGGAGCCGAAGAGACCCGAGGCGTGCCGAGCACGACGATGATGCGCGCGAGACCGACGACATCGGCGGCCGCGCCTCGGCGGAGGCGGCCCGTGCGGGCCGAGCATCGCCGAAAACGAGCGTCGGACCCCTCAACCGGCCGCTTGCGGTGGCGCGATGCAGGCGCGGCGGTGGCGTCGCCTCGTCTGCGGGAGCCGGTGCTCGGCGGCGGTGGTCCGATGGCGGCGGGTCATCGGCCTACTTTTTTTTTCTCGTGTGATGCCGTGAGCAAAAAAGAAAACGATGCCAATTTTTGTACAGTGATCATGCAGATCAAACAAAACCATACAAAATTTGCGTTTCCAACCTACAATGCAATCAACATCTACCCCGTTTCGCAATCTACCGATCGACATTGTGCCGACGACTTCAAGTCTGCTCGCGGTAGATTGGGGCGGATTTGCACCGTAGAAAATCAATCTAGAATGAGAAAAGAGAATACAGATTCAAAGCGATCTAGAAAATTCAATCTGTGCTTCGATGATTACCTTCGTTCACCAGAGCGAACTCGTGCTGATAACGTGTTGAGAAACCGTCGCTGGTGACCAGTCCGAACGATTCCTCTGCTTAGAACAAGAACGAATCAATCACAGAAACAGGAATAGAACAATAGATTGAACACCGAGAGAGGTAGAGAGAACTCCTGGTCTTTCTTTATTGCTTTCGATTGCATGTACAAATTGCTTGGTATGAGTCCCTATTTATAGTCTACGGTGGGATGCCCAAATATGTCAGGACTCTTAGCCGTGGGCCCAGTTTCCTAACACACGTGTGAGGCTAAAACGGGAGAGAGAGAGAGATTTTAGGGATAGGAGAGAGAGTGTTAGTTAGGATTAGTTTTTGTGTTTTGCTAATTTTTAGGGTGCTACATTCTTTTTGATCAATTGTTGTTGGTTTGTGGCGACCGCTCCACGGGATGGGCGAGTCAGGCTCGGCGCGGATTCTGCACGCGGAGCAGCAGCCCATTGAGTCGCTCGTCCGGTAGATGGTTGTGTTGGCTGCCAAAAACTATGTTTAATGGAACCTACATATGTTAGGTACTGCGAATTTTTATCTTTTTCTCGATCAAAGTGAGTAAGTGCATGCAATTCTGCAACAATTTTGCAGAGTAATATGTTAGGAGTTGTGCTCAGAACTACTCTTGGTCATTGGCTAAGTGACCAGTGATTTTCTGCATGCATATACAAGTAAGTTACCGTTGCATCGCCACCACTGTAGCAACACCGACAAATACAACATGATAACTAGCATGCTTCCTCCGACATTAGTACAATCCATGGATCACCTATTTGACGATATCTGACTTAATTTTTCAATTTTTCAAATATCGAGGGCAGAAACAAATTAATGAAGCAGATTAACAGCAACATTTAGGCAGACAATCCATGGATCACCTATTTGACTATGTCTGCATATTCTCAATTTTTCAAAGATCGAGGACAGAAACAAATTTATGAAGCAGATTAACAGACACATTTAAGCAGATAGTCCATGGAACTAGTGCTCCATTTATGGAGAAGATGAAAATACAGAAAAAATAAGAACTAACCAAACTTCAATTTCATCGGACTGACTAATGCACAGGTCAACAAACTTGGCCATAATCTCCTTGCAAACAGAGGGGCAGCTTGTCATGAGATGCTCATAACCATCTGTTCCCATGACCGCTTTCATATTACGGGGTAAGCCGAGGAACTTGAATATCCCCTTCTTGAGGCCATCGCAATGATGCTGCTCGGCCAAGGCCAATGTGGTCGCCGCCGTCTTCACCTCGAGGCACTTGCACAGCTTGTCCTCACAGATCAACTTCAGCCTCTCCATCTCGTACCTGTCGGCCGCTACAAGCAAATGTTGAGCAATTACTACTGCATCTTCCTCGTTTATCTCTGGCAACTCGTCAGTGTATATAAAGTGAAGCAGCGCCTTGAACACAGTGGCATCTATGTCGTTGATACATATGGCTCTTGCAGTCTTCTCCCTCATGGAACCAAACAGCTCCGCCTTGAAGACCGGCGATCGAGCGGCGAGCACATACCGATGCGCAGCAAACGTCTCCTCACCAACCTTGAACGTGACGTCCGCCCCCGCCTGGGTCAGGAGGAGATCGCCGAGATGGCGGTGCATGTTAGACGGTGGCACCTCGACGAACGACTCCTCCACGGCCAGCTCCTCGACGCATAGCTCCTTAAGGACGGTGACGTCGCACCGGATGGTGAGGCGGTCGTTCTTGAGATGATCTGATTTCTCTAGCTCCTCCCTTATGATGAACCTCGACCATCCCCACGCGTGTTCATGCTTCGTGAAGGTGCGCTTGGTTGTGCAGCGGTACGACGGCACTACCCTCCCGCCACCGTCGAGTAGATCGAACTGGAACTCGGCGTTCACGCCTTCGGCGGGGCTGACATGGTCGAGGTAGACGGATATGCAGTCGGCATAGTTTTCCTTGCTGCCGTTGGGATAATATTGTATACGCCATGTGTGACCTCCTACCTCAAAAGTGCACGAGTGGGTGCAGCTGCAGGTGTCGATGGTCTTCTTGATCCAGGAGTAGCCGTCGATGTTGTGCACGTGGGAACCTTTCGCCACGGTGGCGACGGTGCTGGACGCGGAACGTGACAGGACGGGGGCACCGTCGTCTCCGGCAGCGGCGGACGGCGAGGTCTCCATGACACGTATGGCAGGGCAGAAGCGCAGAATGCGATGAATTGAACGAGGTATTAGAATTTTTTTAGGGAGATGTATTAGAATTTGGCAACGAGTATACGAGAGTTGCATTCTTACGTCCGGACTCCCGATACGATATGATTTATTTAAGTTGCTTCCTCACGGCTTGGTTTCGGTTAAGATTTGTGCTTCACATCTTGTAATCGGTTACTACAATTTTTTTACTAACGAGTAGTTGGATTCTGATGGAAACTTACGGACGTGAGGAAACTTACCATCTCTGCTAGCGACCAGGGTTTTGGTTACGGATTGCAAAAAATAAAAAACACTGCATGCTCAACGAGATTTCCGGCCGGTCCGCGACACAAATTCGGTTGGAGATCCCTTTTGTGATCTTTGGCCATATGCTCGCCCTCGCAAAGGCAATGCCGCCCGCGCTAGCCCGACGTCCCCCGCTTTCTCAACTTGCGCAAACGACCATGCATGTGCAAAGAACATGGATGGATGGAATGCTTAGGTGATGGGGAATGCGATGGTGTGACTTGCAGGGCTAGATTCTTCAAAAATGGATGGGATTTGGAGGAGAGGAGAAGGCATGAGTCTTTGCTTCTTGCTGGGAAGAAATGGCAATAGGAAGAACAGAGGGCACAGGGCTTTTTGTCCTTTTTTTTATTTGGGCTGCTGTGGCGGTTAAGGTGTGATTTGTTTTTGGTTGTTGGGCTCCGAATGCAAAGTTTTGAGCTGGGTAGAAATATGGTAAATGTTTGGATAATTATGTAAAATAAAATGGATGCAACTGCAGTGAAGTTCATGTCAGATAATTGCCTTAGTCTCAGTTACGTATCAAATTTGCTCTAGAAATTTGTCGTGTTACACTTCTCCAACTTCGTCTTGTATTATTTGTTTGAAGGAAGTGAAGTACTTTGCCTAGAATGTTATTGATAAGTGTTGGTGTTCTTGATTTGTTGGTTAATTAATCTTTTCTGATTTGTCTAGCTTCATATACACGTTACTTTTAATTTCGTGGGTAAAACATTTTTAGTTCCATCTTTGCTAATAGATCAATGTTCTGAATCGTATTGAACACAAAGCATCAATATTTCGCATTCGTTGAATTAATGCAAATACACCAAAAACATAACAGTTCCGAATGCAACGCGTCATGTTACATTATAATTCACAGGTATAGGTGTTCTAAGAGTAGTAGTGCTCTGTTTAATTTTTCTGAGCTAAAGAGGGCAGAGAACCATGTGACAAAGTGACAATTTAGTTATTCTGGAGCATCATACTTTATTACAAGATATGCTTTCTTTCTCCCCTATAAATAGTACATGTAACGATTGAAGGCTAGCTGAATATCTGTCTCCTGTAATCCAAGGGTTGGTTTTTTTGGAGACAGACACCATGGATGGGATAGTAGTCACTGAACAACTAGCAAGAACAATGAGTCGCATACTATCTTGCATGCATGTAGGTTTAGGAGGCATCAGGACCATATCATGTACAACATCCTCGAAGGTATGCATCTACTCCTTTTAATCTTGCAACCTAGCATACATTCTTCATTATTGAAATGAGAAAATAAAATGCTAACAACTATCTACACTTGGACTTAAAGCGTTTATCGAGCCACCATCGAGTAGATCGAACTGGAACTCGGCATCAACGCCCTCGTGATTGGCTGGACTGACATGGTGGAGGAAGAAAAATATGCAATCAGCACACTCTCGCTTGTTGCCATTGGGAAAATATTTGATATGTCATGTATAACCTCCTACCTCAAAAGTGCATGAGTGGGTGCAGCTGCCGGTGCTGATGGCCTCCTTGGTCCGGGAGTAGCTGTTGATGTTGAGCACGTGGTACCCTCTCGCCAAGGCGGCGACAACGATGGTGGACGTGGAACATGATGGAACGGGGGCACCGTCTCCTGCAGCGGACGGCGTCGAGGTCGCCATGACAAGGCTGGATCGAAGTGTTGCAAAGCAGACCACGATGAACCGGGTACTAAAAATTTTGTTAACGAGTAGTTTCTTGGAAAAACAGCAGAATCAAAACTCAAAACAAGCTATCTGGACGATATCTGGATGCTCAGGAAGCACTCATGCCCTCTCGGCTGAAACCTGCATGCTGAATTGCCGAGAACAGCGTTTTGCCTGATATGCTACAGTATGTCGCTAAGCATCATCAGAGAAAACAGCTAACACAACAGAGAACACATACGAGCAGAGGAAGGGAGAAAACAGAGCTTGCCGTGCAAAAAACTCTCTGCACCTTTTCTGGGTTTTTTCCTTCTTATTAAAACAGCAAAACTGGAAACTGATTACAAGATCAAAACCGAATCAACTCCTTCTAAATTTTCCTATCTGCTAACAATGGAAATCTATCTGCTAAAAACACGAAACCAAAAAACAAACCGATTTTTATTCCACAGGGAATCTAGTCGGACTCAAAACAGAAACTAATCAACTCACCGAACAAGAATATTTTTCAACACAGTTGGATTCTGATGGAAACTTAAGGACATAATAAATCTGGTATGTTACGATACCATCCATCTAATTCATTGCGGTGTTGTCTTCGTAACTCTCCGTGGATTGCTTTTGTTGGTGAGTTAATTGGGGTTATCCTGCTAGGTATGTGATCCAAGCAGCCCGGCCCCGGGGGGGGGGGGGAAGGCGGGCGCCTGGCCCCCAAAACCAGGGGCCCCATTTCCGATAGATATTACGAAATGTTTGATATGAATTTTAAGGTAATATCTATAAACTCTTTGATATGAATTTTTCTTTAATACATAACGATTTTAAGTGTTTGTTGGTAAAATTATATATATATATGTATGTATGTAGATTTATATTTAGATATTTATACTAGGGCCTCTATTCCTAGTTTCGCCCCGGGCCCCTAAAATCCCAGGACCGGCCTGGATCCAAGTTGGAATAAGTCCGCGTGCACTCTATGGAGTATAAATAAGATGCGCAGAGGCAAGCCTCCGCACACTCTACGGAGTATAAATAAGTGCAAAATCGTTTGATTAGTCGCCAGCTCTGCTGCCGCCACTTCGAAGGGTAGGGGACGGAGCGCTCGAGTGTCTACTTCGGCTAGTCACCAGCTCCGCGGCCGCCATCAAGGGTAGGGACAGCGCCGAGTGTCTACCTTGATTAGTCGCCAGCTTCGCTACCGCCACTTCGAAGGGTATGGGACGGAGCGCTCTAGCATCTACCTTGATTAGTCGCCAGCTCAGCTATCGCCACTTCGAAGGCTACGGGACGGAGCGCTTGAGCGTCTACCTTGATTAGTCGCCAGCTCCGCTGCCACCACTTCGAAGGGTAGGAAACGGAGCGCTCGAGCGTCAACTTTGGTTAGTCGCCACTCACGCCGCCACTTCGAGAGAGTGGGGTCGAAGTGCTAAGTTCTACGTGTCGGTCGGAGACAGACGCAATCGTGAAAAACTATGGGGACACGTACTTCAACCAAAGTATTTATTGCATTCATAAAAGAATGATTACAGAAATTCAATGATTACATTTGCGAAGAGCTAATATTTACAAGTGTCCTCGAGTACTTAGGGTCGCTACTCGTCTGGCTCCACCTTAATATACTCCCGCGCCGAAGTCTCACCCGCTGAAGTCCGGGCCGCCTAGAAGTTCAACGAGTCCTCCGCACAACCCCAATGTTGAAGACACCGTCAAACCATGAGGTCCGAGACTAGCAACTGGGCCCTATGAAGCATCTACCTGGGGCAAAACAGCACAAGTAATCAAAATACTTGGGCAATTTTCACTTCATTCATAAAAAGGTGGATTGCTTTTGTTGGTGAGTGAATTGGGGGTTATCCTGCTAGGTATGTGATCCAAGTTGGAACAAGTCCGTATATAACTAGTCTGATATATCCTCCTTGTACTCCCTATATATATTGCCTTTTGGACCTCATGAATACATGTACAATATTCATAACAGTGCAGATCGATCAAAAGATTACGATCGAGCCCAAGTATTTGTCAGTCATATATCGGGAACCGCGACGATTTTCATGGCGATGAATTGCTGTCCTGCTAGGTAATTGACTAGTATATGTGATCCGAATTGGAGTCTACGTCCGTGAGCAGCTTGTTTGATATGATTACGGCTAATTCGTGTTCAGTGCCATGAAGTAGTTCTCATGCATGTTGCGGTTGCACCCAGGCTTTGATTCTGATTTTATATTTCAGATGAAAAATGGTTACTAATCTTTTTTTTTGAAAGGTGATAGTGCTACGTATTCGTCATGCGTGCGTCTACTTAATCACATTGAATTCACAATAAAAAACGTAGTGCAGAGGGTAGTTGAACGCTCTTCAAAGAGGAACATCAAACATGTGTAATGGCACTCAAAGATGCAGGCTACATACCATGTTTCATCTATATATATTGGAGCTAAGATAGAAGAACTGTAGAAATTTAGTGCTAGCCCTAGACTGTACGTACTGCATGCAGGGAGCAAAACTCCACGGATAGGTTTGCTGCTAGCAACTCATCAGCTAGCTAGTGAGCGTGACAAGCCGCTTGCATTCCTCTCGATCGTCTGGTTGTAGGCTTGGGAGGTATCGGGACTACATACATTCCGAGTGATCTAGTGATTCGTATAGTAATTCTCCCAAGCATATAACTGCTAATTTAGCTACCTAGTTCTCTCCACAGAAAGACTGGAGACGAAAGTTCAACCCGCCATTCATGCCTTAATTTCCGCTTGCTCGGTCTGCTGATTCTGAAGCCCATCCGCTGCAATTCGTCCAGAATGAAGCCCATCTGCTGCATTCGTCCAGAGAGGCAGCGGGTTTCAGCGAGGCGACGCGATGCTTGCTGGCAACACTAACTAGAACATCATAAACATGCTGCACTTTATTATGTCTAAGAAAGAATATCGATGAGAAAACCAAACAGATCCAAGGAAGGTTATTAATTGATGTATATTCCGATTAACGTATATTATTGGTCTATATATATATATATATATATATATATATATATATATATATATATATATATATATATATATATATATATATATATATATATATATATATATATATATATATATAGGCACCCACAACAAGAACCATTCGATACACGTGTATGATTGATAATTTTTGAGTTTGGGTATGAAAATGTTTTATACCTTTGATATATTTATGGTAAGTAAATTTTGAACTCAGTTCAAACTAGTTTGAACTACTTTTGAATTCAATACGACTACAGTGAGTATATACCATAAAATAGCTCAAACTAATTAAACTGAAATTGCATTTAATTTTTTTCGGAGTTTGACATCTCAAATATACTTTTTTATGGGTATATGAAGATACTCATATCAAACGTTGCGTATCTCAAAGCAAATCAACAGGTATTGATATGGGTGCCTAGGCACCTGGGTGCATGAAACACTCGTCCTATATATATATATATAACATTTTTCCACAATCGAAGTGAGTAACCGCATGCAATAAGTTGCAACATTTGCAGGGTGTTGTGATACTCTGTTAGAACTCTTGGTGATTGGTTTAGTGATCAGCGATTTTGCGTTGGGATTAATTGCATTTCGTCATCACCACTACTGTAGCAATCAGTCAAATAAAAGATGGTGATCGATTTAATGTGCTGATCGACATGAAGCTGCGATAACAGAGGATAGAAACAGATTAATCAAATAACCCAGGTAACTAGCTAATACTCCATTAAAACATCAGATAAATATACAGAAGAATGAGAAATAGGGATTCCACATGGAACAACTACTACAAGTTGTACATACTGAGAGGTAGGCGATTCCTCATGGAAGTGGAACACGCTACGCCTATATCCGAAACGGAATCTGGCTACTATTTTTTTTCAGAAGGCAACAGGGCACTAGTATTATGTATTATTACTTTATTAGTCCACATGCGTGCGTCTGCTTGTAGCATTGAATTTGCAATGAAAAACGTAGTGCAGAGGGTAGTTGAACCAAACCCTATTCGAAGAGGAACCGTCAACCATGCACTGTGTCATATAGCCTCAACGAACAATATCAGGTTTCACCTATATATATTGGAGCCAAAATGACGGGAGAATTGCAGAGATTTAGTGCTTTTTTAGAATATAATAGGCCGAAGCCTTTCTAATTTCTGATATTAGTATATTACAAACCAAACAGGTTCATTACATTTTCTTACAGAAATGAAAAAAACTCTAGGCATCATCTGTATGTTTTCTTCATAACAATCATCCAGATTTGAGATCGTTGGATTAGAGATCCAACGGCTCCTATTTTTTGAAGGAGGGGGATTTATTTTGGAGGGAGTGGAGGGAGAATTCATCTGTACCCTATTTAGTTATAGATATATCCATCAGAATGGTTTCCATGTTGAAACCCAAAATGACAACAAATATCTCCTCTTAACCAACCACAACGGATATGGCAAACAAGTACTAGAGAAAATTCCATCTTTAAACTCCGGATTATACTATACATACATCAAACCCGTTCAACATATTGCGTACAAAGTAATTTTTCAAAACACTAACACATTCCAAACATGGCATGATCGCCTTGGCCACCCAGGCATTGGAATGATGAAGAAAATTATTAGCAATTCAATTGGTCATACATACATTAAAACAAAATTTTCGGAATCCTCAGATTTTGTGTGCACTTCCTTTGCCACCGGAAAATTGATTTTAAAACCCTCTTATCTTAAAATCAGAGCTGAACCACTTAAATTCCTTTAACGCATTCAAAGAGATATATGTGGTCCTATACAACCATTGTGTGGACCGTTCAGATACTTCATGGTTCTAATTGACGCATCTACTAGATGGTCACATGTGTGTCTTTTATCCACACGAAACCATGCATTTGCTAAGTTAATTGGTCAAATTATCCAATTACGAGCACATTATCCTAAACATCGAATTCAATCAATTCGAATGGACAATGCTGCTGAATTTTCATCCCATACCTTCAATGATTATTGTATGGCTCTTGGGATACAAGTTCAACACTCTGTTCTATATGTTCATACACAAAATGGTTTAGCAGAATATCTCATCAAGAGAATCCAGCTTATTGCAAGATCAATACTACAGAATTGCAACTTACCAACATCATGTTAGGGTTATGCAGTCTTACACGCTGCTGACTTAATACAATTGCGTCCAACTGCATATCATAGCACTTCCCCGCTACAATTAGTACGTGGAAATCCACCAGATATTTCCCATCTGCGAAAATTCGGTTGCGCTACATACGTACCGATCTCACCACCGCAGTGTACCTCAATGGGACCGAACAGGAAATTTGGGATCTATGTTGGGTATAAATCTCCGTTAATTATAAAATACCTCGAGCCCCTAACAGGGGACCTGTTTACGGCCCGGTACGCTGATTGCATATTGAATGAGGAATATTTCCCGGCATTAGGGGGAGAAAACAAGTACCAAACTAAATGCCGTGAAATTGATTGAATGTATAAGGCATTCGCCTCGCACTCCATCGCATACGTAGAGACCGAACATCAAGTTCAAAAATCATTCATTTACAAAACATTGCAAATAATCTGCCAGATGCATTTACTGATTACAAGGGTGCCACAAAATCCTATAATCCTGCCAAAAATGTACCTGAAAGAGTGGAGGTACCGCAAAATACCACTCAACTCTCAGTTCAAAATAAGGGGGAGAAGTACGGTACAAATGACGGATACAGCTTCTAACAAGCGACAAAGGAAACAAAAGAATATAAATCCAAATCAACCTCAAGTTGATAGACACCAAAGGATCCTTGAACCCAGATCAACAGTGCACTCAAATTCTGATCCTGGGACATCGGAATATCCCGACTCAAATGTTTTGGGAAATAACATTGAGTCACCAGGGGTCCAAGAAATTTCCACTAACTATACTGATTCTGGAAAATCATATGATCATAAGACTACACTTGTCGACATTTATTTCTCCACAACAATTGCAAACAACCTTCAAAATGATCCAGATCCTAAGACCATGGCAGAGTGCAAACATCGCTCAGACTGGAATCAATGAAAGGATGCAATTCAAGCGGAGTTAGCCTCGCTCAAGAAAAGAAATGTATTCACCAATGTGATACATACACCTCCTAAAGTATTCCCTGTCGGTTTCAAATGGATTTTCGTCCGCAAATGAAACTTCAATGAAACTTATTCTCCAGTAATGAATGGAATAACATTTCGATACTTAATCTCATTGGCAGTACAAAATCATCTATCTTTTCAGTTGATGGATGTAGTGACTGCATACCTTTATGGGTCACTTGATTCGGAAATATACATGAAAGTTCCCGATGGAATTTCAATTCCGAATCCAAACGCAAATCGCAATATGTATTGTGTAAAATTGAACAAGTCTTTATACGGCTTGAAACAGTCGGGTAGAATATGGTACAACCGACTAAGTGAGTTCCTAACCAAAAAGGGATACTCCAACAATGATGATTGCCCATGCGTGTTCATCAAAAGATCATCAACAGGATTTTGTATTATATCTGTGTATGTTGATGATCTTAATATCATTGGTAACACACAGGATATAGATGAAGCACGTAATCATCTTATGACGGAATTTGAAATGAAGGATTTAGGTAAAACCAAATTTTGCTTAGGTATACAACTTGAGCACCTTCATACAGCATCCTAGTGCATCAATCACCTATGTCCGTAAAATATTGGAAAAATTTAATATGGACAAATCATATCCATCGAAAACCCCCATGGTTGTTCGATCTCTAGACAGGGACAAAGATCCATTTAGACCCCGAGATGACAATGAAGAGCTATTGGGACCCGACGTTCCATATCTCAGTGCCATCGGAGCGCTATGTACCTTGCAAATTGCACCCGGCCGGATATTGCATTTGCGGTAAATCTATTTGCTAGATATAGCGCTATTCCAACTAAAAGACATTGGGTAGGAGTGAAGAATATCCTTAGATATCTTCAAGGCACTAAAGATCTCGGTCTATTCTTCCAGAAGAATAAAAATATGGATTTAATAGGATATACATATGTTGGCTATTTATCGATCCCATAATGCCGGATCTCAAACATGCTTTGTATTTTACACTTGGAACACCATCTCTTGGAAGTCTTCAAACAGACTCTAATGGCTACATCCACTAATCATTCTGAAATAATTACATTATATGAAGCATCACGTGAATGTGTATGGCTTCGTAGAATGATTAACCACATACAACAGTCATGTGGTATAGGTGCTATTTCATCACCTACCATTATCTACGAAAATAATGATGCTTACGTTGTTCAAATGCAAACGGGTTACATAAAGAGCGATATCACAAAACATATTGCACCTAAACTATTTCACCCACATGAATTGCAAGAGAGTGGGGAAATAAATATTCTGCAAACTAAGTCTTGTGATAATCTCGCAGACTTATTCACCAAGTCATTACCAACTTCCACATTCCAAAAATGTGTTCATGTAATTGGTATGCGAAGACTACATGATTTGCAGATGTCAGGGGGAGAAATCTCCTAAGACTTAACCCGTTCAAATAAAAATATTGTACTCTTTTCCTTTATGAGTTTTTCCTCTAAAGGTTTTTCATCAAGGTTTTTAATGAGGCAATATGACAACGTAATCATAAATATATCTCTCTTTTTCCACAGCGGTTTTTAGGAGATATAATCAAATATATGTCATATCATTTTCTCCTTAAATTTTTCCACTGGGTTTTAAAGGAGTTTTTCATGGCATATCTACTCTATCAGTTCTCCTCATATTTTTCCTACAGGGTTTTAGAGGAGTTTTTCCAAGATGATGAATTAAGGTGATCATATGAAGACACATTGGTCAAGGGGGAGTGTTGTGACACAAAACAGAAACTGGCAAAACTGCCCAATGTACAAAACAGTTTTTGTAATTGACACCTTTTACTTTTCCTGCCACCCCCTCATATTCTATAAATTCATATACAGAGTCCGAATTAAACATGAATCAATAGTTTCTCTCTACACTTATACTCTCTCTTGCAATAGTTTACACAGCAAGCTCTCACCTTGCATTGTACAATTTGTGCTACTACCAGTGGAGTAAATTTCAAGACCACAAAAGTAAAACAAGAAGAATATTGATATGGTTCGATGAAAAAAATGTGGCATTTGGTAGCTGTTAGTTGCGACCTTAAAAGTCTAAAAACAGATACATCTCTTAGCATTTAAAATAGACGATAAGATAGATAGATAACCTCTCTTTACAAAATCATTGTTAGCTATTTTTACTCTAATACTGAGCATCATTTACAGTGCTAAGTTTAACTTTTTATAATATAGCACCAACTACTAAGTTTTGCTTCGGTGCCATGCAATTCAGGATTAACACTCACTCCTCCATCCCTTAGCAATGTTAAGAAATTTTCTCTCCTATAATCTTGACTTAGCACATAAGAATACACATGCTCAATCAAGGGCCACTCGCGTGCTTGCTGAGCACACCACATTGGCAGTTGTTCGTAGTATTATTTAATTGTTCCAACTAACCTTTCAGTTCAACCATACCTTGTCCTAGGTACGCACCCGCATTCTCCATCTTAATGCGCTTTCCTTGACGAAAGAGAGGAATGTACTGAACTTGTACAGTTCGTTGCACGACAGCATCGTCGCCACTAGTATACGTATGTAATGCACCGGGGCAAAACGACGGGCACTGCGTGCTGTAGGCCACTATGATAACAGAGTACAGCCTTGTTTTTTACCTTCTGTTTTTGTTACGACTACTTTAAAAATCAAAATAAATAGGATGATTTTTCAAAGTCATTTTTTAAACAACTTTTCGAATTTACTGACATATGCATCATCTATATCTAACAACATTTTAAAAAAATATAGTCAAAAATCATTGACCACAATTTAAAATAACATAGCCTACTTGTCCGGTATAGTGCCGGCTTTCCTCGAGAGCTGTTTGTTTGGGCGAAATAGCAGGGCCGCAGGGGAATCCATGGTTGGAATCGGCAGCGGCCATGAATAGGGGTGGAAAACGGTAAGAGATAGTTCGTTTTATCCGATATTTGTATCCGAGAAAACACGAATATGATAAGCAAAAATTCGTATTCGTATTCGAGAATATTCGTATCCGTATTTGTGAGTATTCGTATTCGCATTCGTATTCGAGAATATTCGTATCCGTATCCGTATTCGAAACTATTCGATTCGTATTCGATCCGTTTCTAGAACCTATGAAAAATTCGTACAAGTTTTGTGATTCAAAATTTGAATTTAGGTGGTTTAAAACCGTAACCGGTCAAAACCGTGAAAATCGGCAAAATCGCTAGGAATCTGTTTTATCCGATATTCGTATCCGAGGAAATCCGTATTCGAAAAATATCCATATTCGTATTCGAGAATATTCGTATTTGTATTTGAGAATATTCGAATTCGTATTCGTATTTGTTTTAAAAATATAGATTCGTATTCGTATTTGATACTATTCGATCGTATCCGATTCGTTTCCACCCCTAGCCATGAACGGAGGAAACTACTCGGTGAAGGACGTGCCGTGCATTTCGCTTTTTTCTTTTGGCCGTACTTGCTTGTGCGGTAGGCAACGCACGAGATTCCTAACAAAATGCCGCCTGCAATATAACCCGCCCTAGGCTCCCAGCTGGATGAATCGGAAAAAAAGGCGAATCGGAAAAAGGCGAATCGCCAACACAATGCCATACATTAGGATCTATCTAACCTGTATCGATCATAAACAATCTAGAGCAGTAGTAATTTAGATCCAGAGAATGCACCAGATGGAGACTCTATGATCCAACTTATAGGTATGTGTTTGTACTGTAGCACTAATAGGGTGTTGGACCTAAATTTGCAATATGGAATCATATATAATTCAACCTCACTATTTCTTGCATCAGTAGATAGTACTGACAGATATATTACTGAATCAAACTCATACATCGTGTGAATCGCACCAACATTAATATTGCATAACCAAGTTTAAATATTCTATAACAGATAGAGTTTACACAATGGGCCGATTAGACCAAATGCTATATTACAAGGCAGAAGCGAAAAGCAAAAGATGAGACCATACCTTGCCACAAACAGGCGACTAGTGTAAAGGATACCTTACTACTTTTCAAAAATTTAGATAATAGATGTGCATATAATCACTATCAAAGTTTAACTAATTGATATAAGGACTATACTACTAGAGGATGTCCTAGTCTCCACCGTCTTCTTCCCTGTCTAGTTCCATCACGGCGTACTAGGTGTAGTGGCCTTGATCCATAGGTTCCGACTTTTTTAGTGAGTGAGGGTGCGCACAAATAACCGTGCTCTGTGAGCCAACATATAAAATGCAATATTATAGATTCAGGGTTTAACAAAGAAAGGCTCAGATTCATTTATTTGTGAAATGTCATAATTGAATTACTATAAATAAAAATTTTAGGACTTAGCATTTTTAATCAAATCATATTTCTAAAGTTTGCCAAAGTGTGCGATAATAATTGAGGTGTAGGTTCCATCTACCTGTTACATGGTTCCATCTACCATATGCTAATTTGTTACTAGGATTCTATCTACCTATTATATTCATTGGGTTTTATCCACACAGAAGAAATCAACTTAAGGTTCTATCTGCCTATCATGTTTTTCATCCCATGCATAGAATTTTTTTTGGAAATAGACACTAACTCGAGTAAATTTCCATGCCTACTCATGACCATGAGCATGGATGTTTGAACAATTTTCACTTTATAGAGATCGCACACTTTACCACAAGGGATAACCAACTTATTATATTTCACATGTTTCCTTATACATACAGATCAAGAAGATCATTGCAAAATCTTTACCCACAAAATTAAGTCCTTAGGATTACCCGAACAAGTCCTGTCTCCTCCAAGGCTCCAAGTCTCCAACTAATCAGAAACTGATGCGATCCATTCAATCAAACGGCACCGAATGAAATAATACAGATATTCACTTATTTGAATCTTCGTGTTCGCCAATTGCCAAGCATCACCAGTATTCTGGTGCTAATTTTGTTAATTTATCCCTCTAGTGCGCCATTTAACCCTAGAATTTTGGGTGACAGATTGGTGTGGCCGTGTGGGCCATGAGATTCCCTTTCACACTTCCCCTCCCCCATTAACTTTCGTATCCACGCGTTCCCTTTGTCAAACAC
Organism: Bonia amplexicaulis; assembly: GCA_036346245.1. Taxonomy (NCBI): domain Eukaryota; kingdom Viridiplantae; phylum Streptophyta; class Magnoliopsida; order Poales; family Poaceae; genus Bonia; species Bonia amplexicaulis. The sequence goes on from JAYGGG010000242.1 coordinate 79,094, forward strand.
AAATTGATTCCTAAGTAAAGTTTATAGTGCATTACATTCGATAAGCCGTGTTATCCTTTCATGTGCTCATAGACTAAAAAACATGTGTAATAGCTCAGGGTCTAAAATTTCGCTAAACCCTTGTTCGCACCGACACTAGCAACTCGTTTGGACTTTTGTTAGTTCTAAAGTCGTATGAAAGTCCGTGTGAGGCTAATTAAACCCGCAACCACTGCATATATTTGCTACCTTGGTGCTGCAAATATGCTACCTGCCATACTGATCTCTCACGCACTTAGCTGTCGGACAGCAAAACTTGGGACTACATCGAGCCACAAATGAGAAGAGGAATCTGGTTGTCTGATATCCTTCGGATGGTTAGAGAATATAGACTACCACAGAAATAGTTATCATAGATGGTTTAGAACCGTTATCATAGATAGTTTTTTGAACCGTCTGACTTCATGGGTCAGTGATAATAGAGATTATTCACATATGGTTTTTGAACCGTCTGTGAAAACCGTATCACAGATAGTTCGAAACTAGAACTGCTCGATGATCGTGCTATCACAAATGGTTCAAAACTAGAACCACCTATAATAGTCTGTTATCACAGACGGTTCTTGGTAAAAACCGTCTGTGATGTGCAAATATCATAGACGGTTGAAATATAAAACCATCTGTGATAGTTTTTCATTATAAACGGTTCGTAGATAGAACCGTCTATGATGTGCGAGTATCATAGACGATTTTTGGTTTGAACCGTTTGTGATAGTCCTTCACAGACGGTTTATACCACAAAACTGTATGTAATAATTCATTCTATACCTAAATTTTTTTCCCGTTTTTCGGCTAACCTCCGAAAATGTTAGCTATGCCCTTTGAAAACAATCAAATACAGCAGTAAACACAGCATCACATTCCATTTCCAATAAGATTAGGATACACCATTACAACATCACAAGATAATGAGCATGTTATCTATCTAGCACAGCAAGAACATGACAAAAATATATCTTCTAATTTTATGAACCCAACACTTAAACATGATAAGAATATAGAAGAAGTAGAGATCCTAGCAGACAGTAGAAGCTCAATCACGTCGACGATGTCTCTATGCTGCTTCTACGTTGCATTGTCGCCCATAGACTTGCGTGCCATCTACTTCGTAAAGGCCATCGGGGTCGAGGTCGAGGAGGTGGACGGTGAGGAGGTTAGAGAGATATTGAGCAACGGTAGGTAGGGGATGAGTTTGGATGAGTATTTATAGAGGAGCGAGATGCGGGAATAGGAAAATTTTTGGCGGAATAGGTGCGGGGATGGAGAGGTGGAGCTATGATCCATGGGGTGGGGTTGGTGGGTTCTATTGGCTGGAATTGGTTAGAGGATTGACCGCCCAATGTCGAGACATAATTATCACAGATATTTCTATGTACTAACTGTCTGTGATACTTGCCCATTACATATGGTTGGTAGCTAGAACCGTCTATGATGTGCGAGTATCACAGATGGTTCTATATACCAACCATCTATGAATTATGATATATAGCACAAAAACAATATATATAGTATAAATAATAGGGGCACCATGGTGCCCAGACTGACTTTCCATCCATGATTAAGACTTTTCATTCATGATTGATTTAGCATGCTAAGTCAATGACTTCCTTTCTAAATCGATGTCTTTTGGAAATTAATGAATGTTAATGAGTTTGTCTGATATATTATATACTATTACACTTGTATGTATCTGAAAGCAATCCAAAGATAGAGAGGCTTGGTGCTCAGACACCATGGTGCCCCATATATATATATGTGTATATATATATCGGTGCAACATAAACAGCTAGTCTCAAAAGATAAAATAGTAAAGTTTTATATGGCTTATACATCCTCGTTTGAAAGGATTCAATAAGATTTACAACTTTGCAGTTGAGGCAAACTCCAAATTCCGAAGAGAAGATCGGAATTTTGGCAAAAACATAAATAAAAACTTGCAACGCAAATTTAGGGCTAAAGATGACCAATTTTGGGGATCTTGGAGGGCAGCTAGTGCAAGGTGGCCATCTTTTTTGGATCAGGCTCGTCGTTAGCTTTTCAACGAGTATACGAACGTTAAAACGGATACCGTATGTAAAAGTTTTGCCTGTTTTACTAAAGGTGTCTTGGAACGTAATCCTACTCGGATACGAAATCGTCTCGAGTTCAAATTGAAACCGCTATATTTTTCAATCCTGTAGGGCAATATTGCTGAATTTTTTTTTGTAAAAGTTTGTGGCTATATGCAGAAGGATTCCACCAATTTTTACTGGATTTGGCATAAATTTGGCATGCTTTTCAATTTTTGGGAAGGTAGACACTTTTTGGGAAGTTGTACATGGCACAGATGGTTTTTAATCCGAACTATCTGTGATAATTCTAAACATCATAGATGATGCTTATTAAAAACTGTCTGTGATAATTATAGGCATCACAAACAGTTTTTAATCCGAACCTTCTTTGATAATTATGTATCACAGACGGTTCTAGTCATCGCTAGTAATATAGACAGTCACGCTTATAAAATCGTCTGTGATATTTACAACATAGATAGTTCTAAGAAACCATCTATGATAAAATATCTAATATAGCATTTTTGTTGTAGTGTAGGTCCTTCCACCATGAGGATCCCTTAAGTAAACTGTAATGGAAGGAATACAATTCAATGCTTACTTCTTAACTCGTGACTCGTGATGAATCAGCAGTAGTGAATAAGCCGGGTTGCCTATAAATATTGAAAGCTCCTGTTATTGGTGATATGCCCTACAGACAATTATAGAGATGATTATATCACTTCTATATTTATGATCTTTTGAATAATATGTTATTTTATCTCTTGAATAAACACTTTCACATTAATCAACAAGTATGTAACTTATTCGTGAACTCTTTATTCATGTTTTCATATTTTCTAAATTAAATATGATCTTATATCATTATATGGGACAATTATGATTTATAGATTAGCATAAGTATTGATTGATGATTATTTTTCACGGATCATGAATATGGAAATATCAAATCAATAATGTGACATATGTTAGAGAATATAGTGTTGGATTGATCTACCATTAGACATTGCTGGAATTGTTATATTCTTAGTGTCATCAGTTGGCATCATACATAGTGTATGTAGAATCCTTAAACCCGAAATTGTCATAGTTCCCTACATGTGTAATAGTTTCTTAAGGGTTGTCAAATATTATTCTGTAATTGGGTGGTTATAAAGATAGCTTTTGGGTTTACTATAAAACATACGGAAGAATATGAGCGATTAAGATAGAATTTGCTCCTCCTATATAATAGGAGAGATTTCTCTATGCCTCTTGATATGGTTGAATTAAGGAAGTGCACGGCCATGCCGAATATGGTTTATGAGTCAATTACAACTGAGTAATCCACTACAGATTCGAGTAAATGATCGAGCTATCATAGGATGGCACACTTCTTGCCTTGATTTTGATCTAGTATCATGAGACAAAGGTATCGATACATAAGCACCATGTATGTTCATCCGATATGATCTTTACACATATTTGAGAGTTGCTATGTTTTGCTAGGGACCGTTGTCGACTATGGACCAGAAAGGAGTTTTCGGGTTATGGCTGAATATACATGAATCTACAGGGTCACATACCTAACAGGTTGGAACGATAAGGGTACGACTGATAGACTCTGAGTGGGATACGGTATCTACTCGTATTGGAACCAGTCGAAGGCTCTCCGAGTGGGATACAATCTTTTGTCGTATTGGATATAGATCCAATTAGAGGCTCTCTGAGTTAGATACAATATCTAATCGTATCAGATAAGAATCCGATTGGAGGTTATATATTAAAAAAGACGCAACACGGAGGGGGCATCCCGAGACACACCCATCGAAACCCTAGCCGTCACCTCTCTAAACCCCTTGCCTACGCGTTGGTGCTAGCACACTGACGCACGGTGTTCTATACCTAGATGTAAGGACTTCGGTAGAGACGTTGCCCGATCATGGCGCTGATCAGAACGATCACGACGAGGAGACGGTTGGCCAGAGGATAATCGACTACTTTCACTACATCGACGTACGATTTGTTGAATCGGCCGCTTCAACTCTACTTTGCTGCACTACGTGTCTAGTAGTAATGATCTATAATTTTTTACTCGTATAATTTTTTAATTTACATAATAGAAAATTTTAATCTGTGCTAGTGTAGCATCCCAACATCCGTTTCTCCTGTAACATAACCAAGATGTTAGGTCGATGTCCACCAGCAAATATACACTGATACACACTTAAGTAGTACTAGTAAGCTTTCACGCACTGCACTGTCGGAAAGCAAAACTTTGGAGTACATCGTGTCACAAAATGAGTAGAGGAATCTAGTAGAGGAATCTGGTTGTCTGATCAGGTATATCCTTCCACGATGAGTATGCCTTAAGTACACTGGAAGGAAGGAATACAATTCGATGCTTACTTGCTTGACTCGTGACTTGTGACGAATGAGCAGCAGTGAATAAGCCGGGTCGCCTATAAATATTGAAAGCTTCCGTTCCTCCCGTAACATAACCAAGATCTTAGGTCGATCTCCACGAGCAAATATACTCTAATACACAGTTACGCAGTACTAGTAAGCTTGCTTAGCTATGGAGGCAACCGCGCTGAGCTTGGCCAAGCTCACCCTCGACACGGTGTTGCCCGTGGCCAAGAACGCTCTCGCTGACCACGCCATGTTCCTGCTCGGCGTCCACGAGGAGGTGTCCTTCATCACCAACGAGCTGGAGATGATGCAGGCCTTCCTGCGGGCGGCTGGCGCCGGCGACCGCGCCCGCAACGAGGTCGTCAAGATATGGGTGAAGCAGGTCCGTGACCTGGCGTACGACGTCGAGGACTGCCTCCAAGAGTACCTCGCCCTCGACCTCGGCACGGGGTGCAGCCTGCCGCCGTTCGGTGCGTGGCTCAGGGCGTGCGCACTCCCGGCTGCCACGCAACTGAGAGCCCAGCACCAAATCGCCGTCCGGATAAGGCTGGTGAAAGGCAGGGTCGACGAGGTTAGCAAGAGGAACCTCCGTTACAGCATCGTCGTCCAGCCGGGCCCTGCACCCAACCCGGTTGCCATCGAGGACATGGAGATCATCTCCCGGGATTTCGCTGCCGACGTCGCCATCGAGGAGTCACAGCTCGTCGGGCGTGACCGAGTTCGAGACGATCTGGTCGGCCGCCTGGTGGGATCGGAGAGTGGCGCGCGCCCAGGCAGTGGCGGAGAGAGGGGGGCCGGGGGGCCCTGGCACCCCCAATCCAACGGTGCATGCAGATGCAGCCCCCCACTGCATGCAGCCATGCAGGCATTGAGGCATGCAGCCATGCAACATTCAGTGAATCAATGACGCTTGGTATTTCAGCCGAGATAGAAGAAGGCGAAGCGAAGCAACTGCGGCTCTAGAGGGAAGCAATTAGGGGTACTAATTAGAGAGCGGATGGCTGCATGCATGGTGCATTGTGGCCATGGCTTTTGAGATTAAAAAGTGGCTAGTTGCTGTAAGTTGCGGCGGCTTGTTTTTGGAGAGATCAAGTGCTGCATGCATGCATGATTTTTGTTAGCTAGCTAAGAGAGGTCACATTGGAGGACGTGCCTAGTTCAGCAATGGCGGCAGACCTGGGCTTCGAGGAGACCGAGCTCCGGTTCGGCCTGCCCGGCGGAGGAGGCGGAGCTGACGGCGAGGCGAGGAGCTCCTCCGGGAAGAGGGGCTTCGCCGAGACCATGGACCTCAAGCTGAAGCTGGAGCCGGTGGCCGCGTCCATCGAGAAGGAGGAATCAGAGGAGAGCGACGTGGCCGTCGTCGCCGCGGCGGCGGCGGCTGCGACTGATGCGTCGCCGGCGGCCGCCTGGAAGATGAAGAGGTCGCCGAGCCAGAGCAGCGTCGTCACCGCGCAGCCCGACCCCGAGAAGCCGCGCGCGCCCAAGTACGTGCTTTAATCTGCGTCGTCTTCTCTTTATTTTCTCTGCTTGCAAGCATGCATATGCATGCAAATTATATAAAATGGTTCGTATTTAATTCTTTTTCCAAATTGTGAGCCTCTCCAAGTTCTAAATCTGAACATACTTTGACGGCCCATGTGTAGAACAACAAGTCGTCTTAACCATCGAACTATCGATCGTATACCGATCCTCTACCTTTTTTCATATCATGATTTGTCGTAGAGCTAAGTTTAAGTTAATAGAGATGTAATTTTCTTTGCATTGTACTCTGCGAAACATATTACTTTGATAGTCTGATATATGACTATTGGATCGATAAATCCGGCATGTTTCATTAGTTCTACTCTACTTGTTGTCCATATTGTTCCCCTCATATCCAATTCCTGGCTCCGCCCCTGGCTCCAGGTGCTCTCCGTGTGTGGCATGGGCGGCGTTGGCAAGACAGTGCTCGCGCGGGAGGTGTTGAGGAGCCGAGAGCTCGCGCGGGCGTTCCAACTCCGAGCCTGGGTCACCGTGCCGCACCCTTGGGCATGGCCGAATTCATTCGGAGCCTCGTGAGACAGCTAGACATCGTGCGGCACAGCAGCACAAGCATCACGGCCCTCACCGAGGCAGTGGTGCGCCAGCTGGGGGACAAGAGGTACACCATCGTCGTCGACGACGTGTCGACCATTGCGGAATGGGAGCAAATCAGGAAGGTGCTGCCCGACGGAAAGAGAGGGAGCTGGATCATCGCGACGACGAGGGACGTGGGTGTCGCTGAGTTGTGCTCCTCACCATCCGACCATGTGTACGAGCTCAGCTCTCTCACAGACGCGGAGTCACTTCAACTTTTCTGCAAGAAGGTGCAGATAAACGACGGGCCGTTGATGGGGGAGCTGACGGAGATGGCCAACTCCATCCTCCAGAGATGTTGCGGGCTGCCGCTGGCGGTCGCCGCCGTCGGCAAGCTGTTGGCCACAAAGATGAAGAAGCCGGTGGAGTGGAAGAAGCTGCACGACCACCTCGGCTCGGAGCTGAAGAACAACCCGGGTTTGGGGTCAATAAAAGACGTCCTCACGTCCAGCTACGACGCGCTGCCGTACCACCTCAAGTCCTGCTTCTTGTACCTCAGCGTCTTCCCCAAGTACCGCGAACTTCGCCAGAGTCGCGTGTTATGGCGGTGGATAGCCGAGGGGCTGGTGGCCGAGAGGCCGGACATGCATCTCTGGGACGCTGGGGAGGGCTACTTCAATCAGCTTATCAGCAGGTGCATGATCCAAACAGCGACCACCTGGGTCAACCTTGACGATCGGATCAACACCGCCCAGGTCCACGACATGATGCGTGAGATCATCCTTGCCAAGTCCGCCGAGGAGAACCAGCTCTTCGTTCTCAACAACCGCCAGCTGCCGTCGATGCAGCGCCCAAGGGAGAAGGTCCGGCACTTGGTCGTCAGCAGCGGCGTTGACTGCCGCTGGCAAGCTGGGATCGACGTCCTGGAGAGCATTAACAACCTGTCGCACGTTCGGTCGCTGACGGTCGACGGAGAGTGTCCGCGCGCCGCGCCTCATCATCCCCTCCAAGATGAAGATGCTCAGAGTGCTCGATCTGGAGGACTGCCCGAACGCGACGGACGCCCATATCGCGGACATCGGCGAGCTTCGCCATCTCAAGTACCTAGGCCTGAGAAGAACCAGCATCACTAGGCTCCCCGAGTCGCTCGGGAGGCTCAAGTTCCTGCAGTCCATAGACATCCGAGGCACCGAGGTCACCACCGTGCCGCAAGGCCTCACCAAGCTGGAGAAACTGCAGCACTTCACCGTCGGCCACTGCATGCGCCACGACGACAACAATAAGTCCCGCAGCGGCGTCAGGCTCCCCGACGGCTTCGGAAGGCTGAGGAGCATGCACAGTATGGGTCGGGTGGCCGTCAGGAAAGATGGCCACCGCACGCTCAGGGATATAAGCAAGCTGGTCGAGCTCAGTTATCTGGAAATCACGGAACTCACCGACAAAGATGGTGCCGAACTCCGGGACACACTTCATGAGCTCGTCGGTCTTACAGACCTCGAGGTGCGCGCTAGGGCCGCCGGCACCGGCAATCATGGCTCACCCGTTGCCTGGAATCGATATCGTCGCCGCCGCAGCATCTCATCACCCTCCGGCTGTGTGGGTTCCTCGGCAAGCTGCCCCATTGGGTCCGGTCACCCAAGGCGTCACCAAGATCAAGCTGCTCGGCACGGAGTTGGAGCAGGACGCGGTCGAGGTTCTTGGGATCTCCTAGCCTAACAGGTTTGCATCTCTGGAGGAAGTCCTATGTGGGGCAGCGGCTGCACCTGCGCCCAGGCAAGTTCGCGAAGCTGAAGCTCATCAGCATCGACCGCCTCGAAGACTTGGTGTCGCTGGTCATCGAGAAAGAATCCATGCAGAGTCTGCAGTGGCTGTGGCTCAAACGATGCCGCATGTTGAGCGACGACGAGGACGGTGTCGTCGGTGTGACGTTCCTGCCGCTGCTCAAGGAGGTCCAGGTCAAGTTCAACGACGGTGATAAACCCACGCTACATGCTATCCTGCGAAAGCAATTACTAGAAAAGCACCCAAATCGCCCACGGTTCGAGTATGTGCATGAGCATGTAGCTCTGTATACTTAGCGAGCTATATTGTTAGATATGTATTACATAGCTATGTATTTACCCTATTGTATAAGAGGTTTCTGTATATATGTGAGACCTGTACATGTATATATACTGGCACATTGGCCTCATGATGAATACAGGCGCTATTCATAACATGGTATCAGAGCCAAACCTAGAGTTTCGTGATACCTAGGCATCCGTATCTATCAAGCCATCGCTGGTTTGTTTTTCCACCGCCGATTTTTGCCGCCTCGCCGCTCGTCGCCGTTCTTTCCCGTCGCCTGAGCCGTCGCCGCCAACTCGCCGTGCAGCCGCCGCCTGCCGCCGCCGCGGCCGCCTTTACCAGATCCACCGGATCGGGCTCGCCTGCCCGCCACGTCTTCTTGGTCGCCGCCGCCTGCCGCCACCGCCGGGCCGCTGATTCGCCGACCGCCGCCTCATCGGTCGCCGCCCATCACCGCCGACCGCGGCTCCGCCGCTGCCGCCCGCCGCTTGTTGTCCCGCCCGAGACTGCCGTCGCCGTCGCCAACCCCGCCCTTGGCGTCGCCGTCGCCGACCCCGCGTTCTGCGTCGTCGAGTGGGCGAGTAGAGACCGTGACTCTCTCGGTCGGTTTGTAACCGACCGAACCGGAAAAGAAAGAAAAAGCAAAAAAGGCAAAAAAATGTCTTCTTTTGCAGGCACCGCTTTTTGTTCCTCGTTGCTCGGTGATCTTTGATGGTCTCAATTATCGGACTGGTTTCAGACATACGCCCACATGTGTGGTCGCGCCTTTGGGACTTTCATCGCCTGCCTCGTCCTACTCCACCGTTAAGCTGCATACTCAAGGATGCTTCCAAGACACCCGTACAAAGGCTTCTGAGACTTTTGAGGATGTCATGGAGACTTTTCAGACTCAGTATGCTGCTTACAAGACATGGATTGATGAAGATGTTCGTGCTTCCGCTATTTTGGTTGCTAGCATGGAGGTGCATCTCACTGGTGATGTTGTTGGATTGGCTTTCGCACAGGTGATGTGGACGCATCTGCGTAGTCGCTACGAGCCATCTGGTGATTCGTTATACCTTGCAGTTGTGCGACAGGAGCAGTCGCTGCAGCAGGGAGGTGCCACGGTGGATGAGTTTTATGCTCAGTTGTCTGCGATATGGCGACAGATCGACTCTTTGGGGCCAGATATTTGCCGCACCTGTCAGTGTTGTTAGTGTTAGCAATCTCACATGGAGCTTCGCCGCATCTACGATTTTTTGACATGTCTCCGGTCCGAGTTTGAGCAGACTCGTGCTCAGTTGCTGCCTCGTCGCCATCGTGTGACTTTGTTAGAGGCCCTTGCAGCTATTCATACTGAGGAGATTCGACTTCGTGCAGCGGGTCTGCTGTCATCATCATCATTTCCTTCGGTTTTGGCGGCTTCTACACCCGCTGTGCATTTGGTTACTCCTTTCTCAGTTGTGCCTCCACTAGTGACAGCTGCTGTTGGTAAGGGACTCCACTGCACTTATTGCAACAAGGATGGGCATGTGGAACAGTTTTGCTACAAGAAGAAGAAGGATCTTCGTCGTGGTGCTCGTCCTCCGAGGGGCACTGGAGGTTCCTCTTCTCAGTAGAGTTCTGGTACCTCTGACACTCAGCAGCTTCACACATTGCTAGGACGCATGGTTGCTTCTGCATCGTCTGGTTCTGCTGATTCTGCTGCTCAGTCTTCCGGTGAGAGACCACCTTCTACTTCTCCTTCCTCAGGTACATCACCTTGGATTCTTGATTCTGGTGCTTCTTTTCATATGACATCTGATTCCACCTGTCTTACTTCTATTAGTTATTTAGCTGCTCCTATCACTGTCTACACAGCAGATGGTTCATCTCTTTCTGTCACAGGATGAGGCACTCTTTCAAATTCCTCTTTTCATGTTCCTGCTATTTCTCATGTTCCAAAACTAACCATGCAGCTAATATCCGCCGCCACCACCGATCATGGTTGTCGTGTTATTTTCGATTATGATTCTTGTTGTGTTCAGGATCGCCGTGACTGGGACTCGGTTGGTATCGCCCTCGCCGTGACTCACAACGGCTCTAGGAGCTTGACTGGCTTCACCTTCCTTCCGCTGCCCTAGTCAATCTTCTTGCCTCCACCACTGCCTCTGCAGCTGCTGCCGCCTCCACCGCATCGTTTGCTCAGTGGCATCATCTCTTAGGGCATCTTTGTGGTTCCCGTATGTCTTCATTACTTCGTCGAGGTCTTTTAGGTTATGTGTCTGGTGATGCCTCTCAAAATTGACAGGGTTGTAAGCTTGGCAAACAGCTTCAACTCCCTTATCCTTCTAGTGAGTCAGTGTCTCAGCGTCTTTTTGATCTTGTTCATTCTGATGTATGGGGACCAGCTCCTTTTGTTTCGAAAGGAGGTCATCGATATTATATCATTTTTATTGATGATTTTTCTCGACATACATGGATATACTTTATGTCATCTCGTAGTGAGGTTTTATCTATCTACAAGACCTTTGCCACCATGATTCGCACCCAGTTTGACTCTCCTATTCGTGTTTTTCACCGATTCTCTGGAGAGTATTTGTCAGGAGTCCTTCATGGTTTTCTTCTTTGGTGGCACTCTCTCTCGTTTTCCTGTCCAGGTGCTCATGCTCAGAATGGTGTAGCTGAACGCAAGCATCGTCATCTTCTTGGGATAGCTCGTGCTCTCATGCTTGCTTCTCATTGTTTCGCCACATTTCGGCCGAGGCTGTTTCACCGCCACCTTCTTGATCAACATTCACCCTCCTCCGCTTCGTGGTGGGATCCGAGTTGAGCGTCTTTGTGGCCAGACTCCTGATTATTCCAGTCTTCGCCTCTTTGGGTGTGTGTGCTATGTTCTTCTTGCACCTCGTGAGCGCACCAAATTGACCGCTCAGTTAGTTGAGTGCATGTTTCTGGGCTACAGTGCTGAGCACAAATGATATCGTTGTTGGGATCCTGTTGGCCGACGGATGCGGGTTTCTCGGGATGTTACTTTTGATGAGTCTCGTCCTTTCTATCCTCGTCCTTTTCCTTCCTCCACTTAAGCATCTGTTGTTGAGCCGCTTTCATTTCTGACTTTTCCTTCCAGTCCTATAGTCACCACTCCACCACAGCCTTTGGTCTCTCTGATGCCTCCTTCTCAGTTAGCACATTCTTCACCACCAGCATCCTCTCCCGAGGTTGCTCTTGATCTTGTTCCTTCTTATCCTCTCTACTATACTCGTCGCCCGCGAGTTGAGGATCTTTCTGATATGCCCTACCCTTAGGCCACTCCTCATTATGCTCTTCGCGATCGCCAGCCTATTCGGCCTCCTGAGCGTTTTTGTGTTGCTGTCGCTGCTCTTGTCGAACTGACTTCTTATCGTGATGATGTTGTTCATCAGGAGTGGCAGCATGCGATGGCGGAGGACATCGCTGCCCTTGAGCGTACTGGCACATGAGATCTTGTTCCTCTTCCTGCGTGTGTTACTCCTATCACGTGCAAGTGGGTCTATAGGGTTAAGACTCGCTTTGATGGTTCTCTTGAGCGTGTATGAGAATGCAATAACATTAGCGATTCAGATTCCATCCACCGTTACATGGCATCTGCACCATATGCTTAATCCTTCAGCGTTATAGCCGCTTAACTTATCACTGGGGTGACACCCAGGGCAACACAAATCAGGGCTTTCCGCGGCCCTCCACTTTTCCATTCCCACCCACAAAGTTGTTTTTGAAATAGAATTATATCTGGTTAAGTTCCCATGTCCGCCCTTGACTGTGGGCACGGCTATTCGAATAGTTTTGACTCTGCAGAGTTTGTACACTTTCACCACAAGAGACGGTCAACTCGTCGCCCCACATGATTCCTTAGTCATGCAGTTGAACAGATCTTCACGGTGACTTTTCAAAGTATCTAGTTCCTTTTGTCATCTCACTTTATGGGAAACTGCCCACTTGCGGTGGGTCCCATCTATGCACGGGATGTTCCCCACAATTACTAACGCACGGCTCCACTTCCGCAACGATTAGAACAGCTGAGAAACTTCACCCTCCACTTGGTGTCCCTTTAGGCCTCCTTGCCCTTGCGTATCCACTTCTATCCACTACAAGTGAGATGAGTCCGGGAGTTTCGATAAATTTACTTAGCTAAGTTGTATTTTACAGACTTGTGGTTGCACTGTTTTACGTGGGAGGTCATAACAAGATTCGGTGCTTAGGGGTATCTGGGCGGTTCTAGCACTAACCATTTTGTTCTTCCACTGCACCACACACCAGCCCCCAAACCATCCGCCCAGATATTCAAGCAAGTTGGGGTTTTTGGGAGCATAAAATAATCATATCCAACACATATCAGTCATTACCACCATGACTGCCCAACCAAATTTTCTCATGTTTAAAAATGATAATGATGCTTGGGGCATTTCAGCGCCCCGAGTATTTATGCAGTACTAAGCATGGCGTATAATTAGGGACTTATTTTCGGAATGTTACTACTATAATTTTTGCTAGGGCGACAAGGTTCGCATATTCAATATTCCAAAGGAAGTTCAATATTAATAAAGGCATACAATGAGCATATATCTAGAATCTTGAATTAAACATGTATTGTATATAAAATAGCAGCATGCAATTTGATAATTTAAACCAAAGTAATTTGCAGAAAATGTAGGTTCAACATGATCAAAGTATTGACTCGCCTAGCGCGGTTTACCGCGGTCTTGAGCTCACACAATGCTTTCTCAGGAGCTTCTGGTCTTTATCTTCACTTCGCTATTGATCTTTCGATTCTTCAGAGCTTCAATTTCTAATTACGTGCTAAATGACTGAACACGAATAAAAGCAAATAACTCAAAAAGATCCACATACATCCAAATGAAATTAATTTAGCTTCGTTAAGAGTTAACATGTGATTTGAGGCAAGGTCGGTGACAGGGTACGATGACTCGGTCTTTTTATTAATAATCTCTTTTATTATTTTTGTATTTATCAAGGAAGTTTCATGAGTCAGGTTAAACCTATGATTCGGTGTGTGAGATCAGCGGGGCATTTGTAACACCCCAGCCAAAAGAATGACCTGGAATGCTACCAAACTAACAACATAATAAAGATAAACTAAATTACCCTACAAGTTTTCGGCAGAACCTCCTTTGTTTATTGTCTAACTCCGAGGTTCCAACAAGCATAATCAAAGGATATAATTAATCGAAAGCAATATAAGCTATACTAAGTAGAACAGCTATAAAACTTAATTAATGAGCGGAAGCAAAATAAGCAAGTTCTAGTTCTTTGTTACAAATTAACCTCTTAGTCATAAGCCAAATCTCACTTGAGCTACTCAACAAATAATCTAATTTCTATATTCCTCCCATGGTGAATAATTCGTGCAAGTGCAACAACTCTAGTCTTCCTTTAATCCCATGCATGCCAATCTCATGAAGGTACCTAAAACAAACAACAAACAACAACAACAAAAGAAGAGTGAGTCCAACGACTCAAGAAATATAATAAGTAATTACAAGAACAACCATGAACATCATCTCACAATTTAACCATAAATCATATAATGAACCATGCTATGCAATATGATCAACAATCTCTTTATCTCTTCTCTTCGCATTTTACCGTACGCGGAGTGTGCATCCGTCAATGCACACCCATGCCTGTACCATCTGATACAGGGACCAATTGCTCATACTCCACAAGTATGGGGACCTTTAGCCCATCATGACATCAACATGACGGGGACCTCGACGCTGGTCATCTCGTGACCAAGACTTCAATATATCGGCATGATGCATATATGTGAATGTCCCAATAAATAAAAACTTGCATTCACCATATCCATGCATCATAACTTCTCATAAACAACTTCAATTGCAGCATAATGCATATATGTGAATGTCTTAATGAATAAAACTTGCATTCACCATATCCATGCATCATAAATTCTCATAAACCACTTCAATTGCAAATACCATAAACAAGTACCAACATGTCATTATCCCAACCAAGATCGCATACACTCATAATACCGATCAAACATCCACAAACCATCATTCATCAACAATCACACTATAAAATTTCAACCATCATTATACTTGCCTTAATCAGAATACGAAGAACGAGCGTAAGGTGCAACCCTCGAATCCGCCTCCTCCTGAATAATAATTAATAATTACTAACATAACAGTAACGGTATTTAGATACAAAATATCAACAACCCCAATTACCCCAACAATTTATCTTAACTAAATTCCCAACTCGCACAAACTCCTCTCCGCTCAGCAAAATGGCAAGAACCCTTCTGCAGCAGCGCTGCTTCACAATTTCGTATCTTTATAAATAATGATCCAAATATAGTAAACAATACCTCTCTGGAATCATGACTTAAAAACCTACAATTTTCATGTAGAACTCCTATTTTTATTCGGATCAGAACTAGATGTAATTTAATGCCCTAAATAGAGAAAACTTTCTGATCTGGCAAACTGGGCAGCGAAACCAAATCGCGTCCCCACGACAGTACAGAGGTCTAAAATCCCGAAAATTACACATGAACTAGAACTCTGAATTATCTACAACTTTCTCAATTACGACCCTAGCCATAAAAATCATCTACTATTTTAAAATTCGAATTACAGTCGGACTGTAACAAACTGCCCGCCTGACGGACAGCTATATTCCCGACACCGTATCTCCCAGATCCTACGACAGAAAAATCCCCAAAATTACAGCAGACGCATCTAGAACTCCTCTACAATTTTACTTTTGGGAAGAACCACAGGAAAATCGTTTACTAGATCAAACCGCAAAACAAGACGCTGCGCGAATAGATCTAGAATCAGCCCAAATAAACTCTAATCGGGCAATTAATCTATAATCCTCCATTAAAATCCGTGCCAAGAACCCTAATTATTCCTAAAACAGAGGGTTTGGGATGAGGAAAATTACCAATCTGAAGAATTTCCCAAAATTTCCTCCTCTTCTTCTTCTCCTTCCTTCTTCTTCTTCTTCTCCTCTCCTTCTCCTTCTCCTTCTCCTAGGGATAAGGGGGTGGCCGTGGGGAAAAGAGGGAGAAAGGGCTGCGCCCAAGGTGGGCAAAAAAAGGAGAGGGGAAGGAGGGGTTTATAAAAGGGTGCTAGGGTTTAGGAGTGGGTATGGGCCCCATTTGGGTGGCTGCCCAAATCGGCCGCCCACCCTTCCTGGACAGCCCAAAATATTCAAATGAATTGTTTTAATTTATTTAATTTATTTTACAATGTTCTACAATTTATATTTTTCCTTCCGCGATTCATCAAAACCGCGATTCCGCGATTGATTTAAAATCTTATGTCAGAACGACGTTCGGGATATTACATTCTCCCACCTAAAAGGATTCGTCCTCGAATCTCGCTCCTCAACACACGAGACAAAAAGAACAACCAAGGAAAGAACAATCAAAGAATAGAGCATCCCAAGGATAAAACATCATAAGGGAACAACAACTACGGGTTCACCCGCTCAAGAATTTGGGTCCTTTTCTACATTTGAACTTCAAGCTCCACGTCACCTCCCCGCTTGACCGATTCGTCAAGAGGGCCTCCGTATATCTGCTGGCTCTCTTCCTCATGTCCAACTCGACGACCCACGACACGCCGCCATCAACGCCGAGCACTCGCAACTCATCTACCGACTCTAAGCGGCCAATGATCCTGCCTTTCTCGCAAAACTATCAAGCCACTAGCTAAAACCATCCTTCTTAAAAAACTTTTCCCTATTTATTATAATCGGGATAATACATTGTACCCTTTAAAGAATTCGACCACGATTCCACTCATAACATTACTCAAGCACAAACAATAATCATACAAATGTAACACAACCACAAGAAGAATAAAGCATTCTCAAGCAACACACCAAAAAAAAACCTTCCTTCAAGGACCACAATCCAAAACAAAGGATTCACAACAAACCATTCACACTCTCCAAATAGACATTCGAGAATCCACATCGCACAAGCCAAGAGTGATAATCACTCGACAAACCAAAATAATCAATTTCTTTTCCTAACGGAAAAGAATACACCTCACAACAAACAACTCAATTTGCGATGACCTCGCCATAAACACACACAATTAAACAAGAATCAAGAGAGCATATTCTCGTCAAATATTAATAATTTCCCAATACATTCCCTTTGAACCAAGGATTTCCAAATCATCGCCCCAACACACCAACTCATTTATCTCAAGTTGGCAACTTCGACATTACGCTTAAACCGAGTACATCATCCACACATTTGCAGAGAGACTTTCTGTCTCCACAAAATACATTCTAGCCAAGACCTCGACCAATAAAATTACTTTGACATATAATTTTAAAGCACCTCAATCCTTTTAAGGATAACAACTCAAAATTCATATCACACCCACAATCTCACTAAAATCAATCGCATAACTACACCAACTAGTTACTATACACCTCTTAAAGGTCTTTGCAACCCAAACTGCATACCCCTTTCTTGGAGAAGCAAAAGAAGAAAATTTCAGCACAAGGTCCATCTGCAATAAACACAAAACCAAGAAAACAAAGATCTTGGACAACAAAGGATAAGACCATAGTCAAGGCGCATGCCTCCTCGAGAAGAAAACATCAAATCTCAACCAATACGAATACAATATTGTCATTTGAGCTCCATAAACTCTTAAGCGTAAAATAAGAAGTCAAACACACTTCACAAAGATTGCACAACTTGACTTCAACCTTCAAAACTTTTATCAAACTTTTCCTTTTAACAAAGAGAACAACCTTCTTTGAATACGGTATCACCTTAACAATTCCAACAAAAGAAGAGTTGAAGACCACAACACATTAATTCTTTAAGAACTAATTAAAATCCCTCAACACGACACTTTGCTTAAAACAATTTCAGCTACCACATAAGTCATGAGATCAAAAGATCGCGATGCAACTATCAAAACTTTTGATTTAAATAGTACCATGGAATTTATTCAAATTCTTCTATTTAATGAACATTCAATATTACCATCATAACCACCAATTGACCAACATACTAATATCAGAATAATACATTCTTAACAAGCATCATCACATCCTCAAATCCTTTCATAAACGTTTCCAAAGGAAACATAAGAAATTATTTCATCATGTTCTAATATTTAAGTAAGATTGCAACTACTTAGTCTAGAAAACCTAATGTATAAGCCACACAGTAGAACAAAGCTCTTAAACAAGATGATACTAGAGCAAGATAATCTCACAAAACATGCTAGTATAAATTTCTTACTAGATTTCATATATTCAATTCTTATTGATGCTCAAGTCTAACTTAGCACAAATTGATTGTACTCTATTCA
Source organism: Bonia amplexicaulis (assembly GCA_036346245.1). NCBI lineage: Eukaryota > Viridiplantae > Streptophyta > Magnoliopsida > Poales > Poaceae > Bonia > Bonia amplexicaulis. The sequence continues at coordinate 97,035 of JAYGGG010000242.1, forward strand.
CTATTGGCAATAATTGATTATTATTTGGTCACAACAACATTCACGATCCTAACTTCGTTTTACAATCATAAAACAATCGTGAGCATAGATTCTCGTATCCTTCCTTACATTCGTAAATTAGAACGGAAATGACTTTATACTTCAATAATACCGCTTGTAAGACAAGTTTCTACAAATCAATACATCAACCTTCATCTATTTCTTTATACATTTTTAACAATCTAGCATGGTAAAAGATAGATGAAACCAAAGAATTGTGCATGCTCATAAAGCATCTAAATAAAAGACATGTTAAGGGTCAATATTACCAAGGTAATATTCTAACACCTCCTTACTTAATCATCTCGAACGGTCAGATTAATTATCGAAGACAAGATTAATTTCAATTTATCCAATAGGATAGAAATTTAAATAATCATAATATTCATTCTAGTTCCCTAACTAAACCTAGTTGGTGAGCCTCCCGAATCGGCCATCTTCTACCCACACCAACCACTTTTCTTAAAACATCAATTTTCACATTGGGTTCTCTGGACAGCGCACTAAAATTATCATAACTTTCACCCGAGTGTCCGAATCACGATTGCTTGACCTTTCTAGAAAGCTAAGACAATTATCTAAAACTTTCCTAACATGAAGAATTTCTGATTCGCCCGATTGCCCGTCGCACAAACCGATCCAAATATAGTAAACAATACCTCTCTGGAATCATGACTTAAAAACCTACAATTTTCATGTAGAACTCCTATTTTTATTCAGATCAGAACTAGATGTAATTTAATGCCCTAAATAGAGAAAACTTTCTGATCTGGCAAACTGGGCAGCGAAACCAAATCGCGTCCCCACGACAGTACAGAGGTCTAAAATCCCAAAATTACACATGAACTAGAACTCTGAATTATCTACAACTTTCTCAATTACGACCCTAGCCATAAAAATCATCTACTATTTTTAAAATTGAATTACAGTCGGACTGTAACAAACTGCCCGCCTGACGGACAGCTATATTCCCGACACCGTATCTCCCAGATCCTACGACAGAAAAATCCCCAAAAATTACAGCAGACGCATCTAGAACTCCTCTACAATTTTACTTTTGGGAAGAACCACAGAAAAATCGTTTACTAGATCAAAACCGCAAAACAAGACGCGCTGCGCGAATAGATCTAGAATCAGCCCATGAATAAAATCTAATCGGGCAATTAATCTATAATCCTCCATTAAAATCCGTGCCAAGAACCCTAATTATTCCTAAAACAGAGGGTTTGGGATGAGGAAAATTACCAATCTGAAGAATTTCCCAAAATTTCCTCCTCTTCTTCTTCTCCTTCCTTCTCCTTCCTTCTTCTTCTTCTCCTTTCTCTCCTTCTCCTTCTCCTTCTCCTTCTCCTAGGGATAAGGGGGTGGCCGTGGG
>JAYGGG010000569.1:0-101962 GCA_036346245.1 Bonia amplexicaulis
TTCAATACTCCTCTCACATCTAACTCAACGCTTTTGATCCCTATGATGTGACCCATTACAACACGAACTAAATTCTGCTGCTGATCCATCTTAATAACAAGATGTTCCACATTGCTAATAATTCTCCATCTGCAATCAATGATGACCTCACCTGGGACCTGCGGTTGTGGACAACCAATATTGCAAGGCAGAAGGTGATTCAGACCTTGGTGTGGCTGCAGACAGGGATGGGCCCTTGTCTGTTTGCCAGTCTGCCAAATTCCCCTCTCGATTCCATAACTCTTTATCTTCTTTCTGAAGGAAAATAGCCCCCCATCCCCACCTTTCACGACTAAACCATATGTATGTTAAATGTACTTATCCAAAACATGGAATTTGGGAAAGACAGAGGGAATTACATTCCGGGAATCGATGCTTATATTTATACCAATATGAGCTCCACTCGTGCCATCTAATCTAACCTCTTGCCTGAACAAGCACTATATCCCCCCTCTTACCACAAAATAATGTAAATTTTGGAGATACCAAACCTCAACAAAAAAAAAAGGAAGAACAGAAAACTTAAAATGGTAATGTAACATTCGGGCGAATGCCGAATATTCACTGTCGAGGCAGCGGTAGCTGGTGGGGCTCATCTTACAGGAGATATTGATATGGTACTAAGCTTAGAAGAGACTTGCGGGGTTGAACTAGCAGGACATGCCGACCACACTAATTAAATGAGTTGTTTTGGAACAATGTTGCCTACATCAGTTCCATTAGAATGACTGTGCATCTATGAGCGAGAGCTATCATGAACAACATTAGAAAGATCTAAGTTAACATTTCAGATTAAGAGGTGCTCCTTTTCTTTTGATGTGTATGGTAAGATGATTTTCCCCATCTACCCCAGCACCTACTGTCAACATCAAATCTTTCCAGAGCGTCCTGACCCAAAGAGATTGTACGAATTCTTTCACCGCCTATAAACAACCGAGGCAAGAAAACCAAAATATCAGAGCTTTTGCTTCTCCTTTCCACTTTCGTCTTCCTCGTCAGATGCCTCCTAGGCAGCTGGCAGCCCTAGGCATCGCTCTGCATCATGGTCGAGTAGAGTGGAAGATGGGGAAGGAAAGGGGGAGGGGGGCGACAAGATGGGCAGTTGGGTCCATCAAATGCACAGGCACACAGTGCGAAAAAGCGAGGCGATGCGAAAAAGGAAAGCTGCGAAAAGGGCGAGACGACGGGATCATTAAAGCGACGCGCCGATGGGTGGATGGGAGGAGGGCGAGCGTGCGGGAGCAGTGCGCCAGTGCCGTACCTCGGGGGACGCGCGGCCGTTGAGCTTCCTGGCCGCCTCGAGATCCGCGCCGTGGCCGCCGGCCTCGCCATCGCCGGCGCCGCGGCGGAGGAGGAGGAGGCGGAGGCGGGGGAGGATCCCTCCTCGCGGCGGTGCGGGCGGCGCCCCCATGCCGCCCATCCCGGGGGCGCGGGCCGGGCGCGGAGGAAGTGCTCGAGTATGGCCATGGCGAGGAACATGGAGACTAGGATGGCGGTGGCCACGAACCCGAACGACACCGCGCTCACGCCGCTGTCCAGCTGCCGCCACCGCATATCCTCCTCCGCCGCCGCCGCCACCGCCCCCGGCCCCGCCGCCGGAGCCATCGCCGGCCCGCCCACCATGGCACCACGCAACCCCCTTCTCTCGCTCTCCACCACCACCGCCCCAGTCTCACGGCCCACGCGGCGCCATTGCCGCCTTCTCCTCTGAGCGCGTGCTGTGCTGCGTCGCGTGCGATGAGCGAGCGAGTGAGCGAGGGGGGGAGGAGGGGGGGCGCAGGATAGGAGCAACACAGGAAGGGGTCACGGTCTACGGCTCTACGCGATCCTTTTCTGCTGCGCGACGAGGCAAGGGGCCTTTTCTCCGAGAGGGAGGAGAGAAAGTACAGGGGGAGTACAGGGCGGAGCAGGGGCAGGACGGGTATTCCGTCGTGACGGGCACGCGCCTGCCGCCCGCGCTCGGCGCGCTTTGCCGTTTTCCTCCCGGAATGCGTCTCGATGCGTTTTGTCTGCGTTCCTATAATGCCCTCGTCTCGGCTCGGTGAGAGGAGAGCAGCTCCCTTCCAGGGAAAACTATATCACCAAAACTTCGGCGGTTAATCAGTGTTATCGGTGAGCACAGTAAAAAAATGTATGGATCAAAAAATTTCAGACATATTTAAATTTTACCAAAATTTAAAAAAAATGCCAAAAAAACCGGTAACCAGTGAAATTTCAAAAAATTATGGCCAATACAAATTTCATAATTTAAATTTCAATTAAAAATTTTCAGCCAAAAAAACCGAAAATCGATAACCGACGATTTTTGACCCTACCGCTACCCTTCGGTAATTTTTGGTCGCCGATAGAGTTTTCCCTCATAACCAAGGTAAGTCGAAACTTATTCCATTTCTCACCCATGTTTACCCGTGGTTATTGAGTACTTGACTCTATTGATGGAAACACACGTTCAAATAAAAAAATATTATGAAATTCTTCTAATTTTCCTTTTTGAGTTGCTTGATCAAACCTCAAGATGCGCTTACTAAATGAGTTTTAGTATCTAATAGAAGGGTACTTGATCTTAGAAGTTGGTTGCTCGAGTACGGCCGCCCCTATGTCACTTGCGGTACTCGTGTCTACAATGACTCTTGAATTGAAGTGTTTGGAGTAGCTAGGGGAAGAACAACAAGGGGGACAATAGCACTTGTGCTCCCATGTCCTTATCGACTGTCTTAACCAGTCGATGTCTCTTGGTCAGAGGAACCTTGGCTTTCTCTACTTATCTGACCACCATCAATTCGATCCTTTGGCCGTCTTGACAGTAATTCATGCCTACACTCTACAAAAGAGAAAAATGCTACTTAGTCGCCCCCTACGACTATGTAAGCTTGAAGACAAAATCAGTTCTTTGATTATCTTTAGGCGCTCTTCTTTCTCTCTGGCGGATATATCTACCAAAATACGAGGGGCCTCCACCTCAAGCGATGGAGCCTTCTTGCATACAACCTTAACTCGGGAGTTGATTTCGTCCAACTCGAGATTTGTTCATTTAGACATGATAATTGATAAATAGTACTAAAAAATAATAATCTTATTATGAACATGAGTTCGAGTATCACTTACCGTTCTCGTAGTCTCAGGTTGGGTCCGAGATACCCGAGTACATCCACATAGGGTGTGCTCGACTGCTCGTCTCTTCAAGGGGCTGATGCGATGTGTGATGAAGTCTTACACCACATGCCAGCCTGTGAGCCCTTTATCCCTCAACTCTTTGATAGCTGAGATATAGGGGGCTATTCCCTCAAGGTCTTTGGGAGCCGAATTTCAAAGGTTGATTTCTTTGCGGCCTTCTGCATGAAAGAAAAGTTGTCTTCACTGGTCGTCTCCTAGCAAAACCACTTCCTCTTCTAGCTCGGCCATAAGAACCAAGTGAACATGGGGATATAAAGCTCCGTCTTCCCATCGTGGAGCTTCAGACCACAGTTCCCAGCGATCCTAGTTTGCTGGCTCATTTCGTAGTAATACAGAAAGAGCTCCAAATCTGGCGAGATGCCCAGATACGCCTCGCATAGATACATAAAGACGTTGAGCATCGTGATTGAATTGGGAACAAAGCTCACCAATTCGACCCCGAAATACTCGAGTACGACCATGAGGAAGGGGTGAGCAGAGAGACGGAGACTACACTCATAGGAGGCCTGAAAGATCAGAATTTCTCTGATTTGTCTCGACGGCCAATGTTGCCCCGTGGCTTCAATCCATCTAACGAATCCCCATAGCGGGATCTTCTCAGCAACCTCCAGAGCCTTCAATTTGGCATTGTCCATCTCCGACACGACCCAGGTAGACGAAAGTTTTGTCATTCTCTCGGGTGATTGGAACGGATTCGTGCGAGATTGGGGGAAAGGAAGGATTGGTCGGCAGCAAAAAGCTCGAACAGATTGGAATGGATGGGGAAAGTAGGAAACTACAAATTACCCCTGGTAAGTTTTGATAACCTTACGTGTCGGTTACCCGTCTTGGGAACCTAACGTTTATCTCAGGAACCGAACGTTTGTCTTAAGAACCGATTTGACGGATAGATCGGTGGAAATCGATTGTAATTCCTCTGTTTAATGTCTGTCTATCTTTTCAATTCAAGCAAAATTACCCTATTGACTAAGCCTATTCCTGATCGATAAAGGTCAAAAAGGCTTTGCTTTCGACTATTTTTTCATTTACAACCTCTCTTTTCAAGTAAGTTATTTTGACTTGAAGTTCGGGGGTTATATGATGATGATATAATAATTCTCTAATTATTATGTCATTATATTATTTGTATATGCCTTTTATCGGTGAAGAGGAGATTCCACAGGATAGTCGTAAATCTTGCTGCGACTATTTCTTGGTCGTGAATTTCTTTATGATCATATAGTCATAAGTCATACTGGAACTACTCGATGGTGGTAAATCTGTCTACGACCACATAGTCGTAAGTTTTACTGCGACTACTCGATGGTCATAACTCTGTCTACGACTACATAGTTGTAAGTCCTACTGCGACTACTCTTTGGTCGTAAATCTCACTACGACCATATAGTCGTAAGTCCCACTGCGACTACTCTATGGTTGTAAGTCTGTCTATGACCACATGGTCGTAAGTACTACTGCAACTACTCAATGGCCGTAAGTCTCTCTACGACCATATAGTTATAAGTCCTACCGCGATTACTCGATGGTCGTAAGTCTATCTACGACCACATAGTCGTAAGTCTTACTGCAACTAGTCCTTACTTGTAAATCTTTTAATGACTATGTACTCGTAAAATGTCCTACGACCTAGTCGTAGACTTTCCTACGAATAGCCTATCTAGTACCTCATAGAATGGCCTGACAAGTCGGTTAGAACGTGCACTTATTTTTAATAACTGCGCATGATCTCTCTCTGACAACACATGTTGTATGGTGAACCGTCCTCATATCTCTCTGATAATAGTTTCCAATGGACGATTATCATCTGAACCGTTGGGACGTCTTTTGGCGCAAGAAAACTACCGTCATTTAGTCAACTATATAAAGTATTATGTCGGGGGAGGAGGGGGAGAGATCTTAGATAGTGCAAGGCATTTCTAATTACACATTTTGTAATTTTTTCGGAGAGCAATAACAACATGGTTATTATTCTATCAGGAGAAGGCCCAGACCAGTTGGAAAATTTTCATAGCTTCTTTCTGAATTATCAGATCTTAGTGATAAAAGTTTTTCTCAAATTCAAATAAATTATACATAAGATCAGTATTAAAATATTAATAGTTTTATTTATTGTTAATAGATCTTGCAAGTCCATTCTATGTATGTGTGTTTAATACACCCAGCAGAGCGGTACTCGTTGCCTGTAATTGTTGTTTCGATCGTACTAACTGACAACGCCTTTTCATTAATTAGCTGAGGCTAATTGGATCAGAAAGTAGGGAGTACAACTGTCCTTGCTTTATGCATTGCCTCCTTGCTGTTAAACAGGAGTACTCCGTCCACGCGTTCCGATCATCGGCTGGGTTCTTTTTTGATTTTATCACTTTCTGTTATTTCTGTTATAGTAACTATTTTTTATATGATATATTATTCTAAGATAAAATTTATAAATAGATTGTATTATCTACTATGCTAAATTTAGATATATTAGTTAAAATTATATACGATTGTTTTTATTTATATGCTATCTCTCACGAAGAGGTATAATTCAAAAACCATAGCCAAAAAACCCCCGACGATTCCGTAACATCGCTTTCCTTGAGGTCAGTTCTAAAACCATTCAAATATATTTGTTTGTAATTTGTCATTTTGTTGCCTTAGCAGTAGATCGGTCAATCGCTCTATATAGAAACTATTAAGAGCCTATTTGAAACGCATACAATTTCACGACATTTCAAGTGATATGGTTTAATTCCCATGAAAACCTAAGAAAAATTTCACATTCCAAACGGGTCTAAAAAAACTGTCACATACAGTTGGAAAATGACCCTTTCCACCCAGCGTACCTTGTTACTTCTAACAATTACAAGCTGAGTACACACGTAAGATTTTGGTACTCCCTACTTCAGTCCCAACACAGGCTTTTGTTTACATAGAAACAGGAGCACCCGTAAACAAGTGGAGGAGGCGGGCTCGAGGAAGTCAGCATATCATCTAACTAAACTTTGGCAGTTTCTGTTTGTTCCTCTCGATCGCAGCAGCGTCGCCGTTGCGTGCACAAGTTACCACCGTTTTGGACGATCCAAGTCAACAAGGAGTCACCACTCCCCGTCAAGACAAACGTTAGTGCCCTGCGCATGATCTGTCTTCGTTGATCGAACGCGAATCACAAAAGATTATTGGAGTACCATGGATCATCACTGGCTTATGGCTTGAGCTTCTGACTTATTTTTGTATTATTTATAATTTTGTCTTTTTCTAAAATTTTGATTTTTTTTTTGAGATTTTTTGCCGGTTCTTTTTTTCCCGTATTCGTTTGCGTTGTCTGTGATGAGCTAACAAATTTTTTATATTTTTCAATTTTTTTAAATTTAATTATGTTAAATAAGCTCGTCATCATTCTGGTGTTTTTCGATCATTCAATATTTTCAGTCATAAACCACCAAAAATAAGCCGAACTGAACACCACCTAAACTTTGTGCACAAGCTTCCCTCGATCGAGTATCACCTTTCTTTAACCAGACCAATCAAGTCGCCGGGCCGAGCTAATCGAACCTATATATATATATATTTTTTTTGAAACTGAAGCTAATCGAACCTACGACTATGCCCTCGTCCGGAGGAAAATCGCTCGCGCCGAGCAGTGATTTAAGGGAGGCGGCATACAGAACGGGGAGCACCCCTCGTGCCGATCAGCGGCAGGCTCCACGAATCGCGCGCATCCCCAATTGCCATCCCGTGCTAACACTATTTCCTAGTAGGCGGAACGGCACGCAGTGTCCTGGAAATCACGCAAGTTCCAAGCGAGATTTCACGCTACTACAGCTCCATGTAAGCATCATCGATCATGGGTTTGTGTTAGAAATAAACTTAATTTAGAGTCTAAGATATAGTAGAGTATATCTTCGTATGTAACTTAAATTAAAGTTATGTTCAATTTGAGATCCGAATACTTATGCTAATAGAAGAATATTAGCCTATATATTGAGAAGCCTTGTAACCAGTTTTGGAAGAACAGAAGTAAGAGAAAAGAGGAGCAAGTAAGATAATAGAGAAATTCAGAAATTCTCCTATGTTCTATCAGTTTATTTAACAAGTGGTATCAGAGCCTAACCAAGAATCGAGTCGCTGGAAAAATCGTCTCGACGATTCCGTTTCAGCGCGTCTCGCGCGGCGCTCCTGAGGCGCACGTCGCTCGTCTTCGCGCAGCTCTCCCGAGAAAAAGACGCGTGCGGCACGTCCTTCTGTTTTCTCGGTACAGAGAAAATCAGCGGCAGCTCGGGCTTCCTTCGGGTCTCGGTCGGTGCGAGGCAAGCGAAGGTGCTCCGAGGTGAGCATAATTCTTGTGCTAAGAGAGAAAACCCTAAGCCGAGGATGAAGAAAGCGTTTCTTGCTAAAGCACTCAACGAAGATGAATCAACAGCGCTCTGATGATGAGTTGAGTCAGGGACACTGAGAAGACACGTCGTTGTCCAAACTCAAGTAAGGTGAAAAGAAATCAGAACGTTGAGGGAATGTGTCACCGTTCTATGTCAAATATAAGTTTAGTAAGTCGTAGTTGAGTCCGACTGCCTTAATATTTTAGAATCTTTGTGTCTAGGTGAACTCATACCAATTGAGTTTAGTCCCTACATGTAGCTTACATGTAGAACGCTTCATGTGGAGGCGTGGCTGGTAGTTCATAATGCATTAAGACTAAAACTAGAGTATGTTAAGTCAAGATTAAGTGGTTGTTAGAAATAATCTTGACTTAGAGTTCAAGATGTAGTAGAGTCCGTCTTTGTGTGTAACTCAAGTTAAAGTTGTGTCCAACTTGAGATCCGAATACGTATGCTAATAGGAGAGTATTAGGCTATATATTGAGGAGGCTTATAGTCAGTTTTAGAAGAATAGAAGTAAGGAAAAATAGAGAACAAGTAAAAGAATAGAGAAATTCATAAATTTTTTTGTGTTCTCTTAATTTATTTATGATATATACGTTTTTTTCTAGAGTAAAGTTAACAGGTTGGAACAAAGAACACCATGTCATCGTCTGCTAGCGCTCGTATCGTATGTACTAACAAGGGTATAGGGAGCCAGGGAGGGGAGGCAGGCGTAGATGCATGGAGGGGATAATAATTAACATGAGTACATGACAGCCGGAATCACTGCTTAATCAAGCAACCAATCTGCCGGTATAACACGAGCGATTGGACTACTCGAGCCGAGTCGGTGAGGGGTACGCAGCCGTGCTGGGGGGCGCGTCGATCCAGGTTGGACGAGCGTGCGAGAGCGATGTGTCGTGTGTGTGAGGCTGTGGGCCCCTTCCGGTGCCAGGCCGAGACGGCGTGGCAGATCAGGCGGTTGAGTGGCAGGAGGGACACCGGGCCAGTCCGCCAGTGTGGGGTGCACGGCGCGCTGCGAGGCTGCAACGGCGTGGGGCGGAACGGCGCCCGGGAGGCAGCCGTGCGGAGCGAGGTGTCGAGGAGGAACGCCGTGCCGGTGGTTCGATGGGCAGCGCGGGCTTTGGCGCGCGCGTTGCCTGCCGCTAGCTGAACTGCGGCTTCCGGCGTGCGTGCACGTGGTCGGGCCGCGTCCCTCCCGGTCCACGGGCCCGGAAAACTAAGGCCCGTTCGTTTTGATTTCAGCTTTTAATTTTTGGTGCATTTTTACTATTTATAAATTTTATTTTTTTTTGAACTTTTGATTTTTTAGCTTTTTTGCTAATTCTTTTTTTCGTATTCGTTTGCGTTATCCATGATGAGCTAGAATATTTTTTCTATTTTTAAATTTAATTACGTCAAATAAGACATTTTCAGTTACAATAAAATTTTAACTGCTACAATACAATTTTAGTCATAAGCCATAACTTTTCAGCCTAACCGAACGGGGCCTAAGCTCGTGTCCCGACCGGAACATCCTACGGTATGTTTACGCTCGTGCCGTCGGCGACAGGTGACAAGTCTCTCCTTCTGCCCGGTCGGACTATAGATTTCCGAGTGTAACGAAGGCGAAAACCCGGTAAGTCGGCTGTTAATCGCAGTGAAGCGAACTCTAGGCTATGCGGCGTGGTATGTTGGCTGCGTCGGCCGCTTCGCCGTGAGACTTCGGCTCGAGCGGCTGCGAGGCCGCGTGGAGGGGTCAAATACTCTGCTAGCACTCAGCAGTGCGGTTCAGACCATGATCATAAACTGCGGTGGTTCAGCTGGTGAAGAAGAGGCCCATGACCCTAACTAGAGGTAGGTCAGCTTGTTGGGGAAAAGTGTTGATATGTTGTAGGCTGTTGGGCCTCAGAAGACAGGCCTTAGGCGCCAATTCCCCTGCCAGATCACACGTCTGTGTCGCCCTGCAGCCTAACAATAGCAGAGCCCGTTCTGAACCGGATTCACCGCCTTCGGCCGTGGTCACTGGTCGGGATAGCGGTGACCATGACAACGATGACAGCACCGGTGCTACCTAGGGGTGGAAACGAGTCGAGCTGAGCTCACTTGAAGCTGTGGCTCGGCTCGGCTCGGCTCGGCTCGTTTAAGAAACGAGCTAAAAGCCTGGCTCGGCTTGGCTCGTTTCTTGGCTCGACCTGACTCGAGTCGGTTCGCAAGCAACACAATTCAACACAGAGGCCTTAGAGTCGACCGACTTCTTCTCTCGCGCACGAGACTCTATGCTCCGTTGGCGATTCATAGCATGGGAGTTGGACGGAGGAGTACACAGCGAGGCCGAGGAGGGTAGCACCGGACGGGGCGAGGCCCATGGTGGGAGGGCAGTAGGGGAGTGCACATGGCTAGAGAAGGACAGTGCGGTGGTAAGGTGGGCGGGGGGGCATGGCGGGCGGCCTAACAACACAGAGCCCATTCGAATCGGATTGCAGCTGCTTACTTGCGGTGGCTGTCTGGCTGGGGATAGCAGCGACATTGACGACGCCGGCAGCGCCGGCGCTACCCTTCCATTCCTTTTCTTATGTGCTCTCTGCTTTTTTTAGATCAGCTTGCGTAAGTGCATGTGGCTAAACAGTGTACCCAGTTTCCTCTCCTGTTGTGAACCATATTCGACAATATCTTTGAAGGGTTATTTTGTGCCATACATAAAAAATTAATACAAGCCCAGTTAGCATTGGTCATTGGGCCTGGATTATTCGTGTTACAAACTCATTCTTAGGCCAGAATGCCAGACATATATCTCGGGTTGGTCTCTCTCTCTCTCTCTCTCTCTCTCTCTCTCTCTCTCTCTCTCGCACATTGCAGATCAAAGCTCAAGAATCATTCCACTCGTAATCGGATGATCAAGAACGGCCATACACAGAGATCTTATGTGATCTCCAGTAGAATCAGGTGAACGACCAGTTGATCGTAAACCATGCCAGAGGTAAGTTTTTCACAATACTATTCCTAATATATCCATTAGGATAATACTCCCCTGCATGTATAACTCTTTGTTTTCTTTCCTAGTTTCAATGTTCTGGTGATTTGCATTATAGAAAATACTTCCTATCCATGGGGTGAATACTCCCCTGTATGTATAACGCTATGATTTCTTTCCTAGTTTCAATGTTCTGGTGATTTGCATTATAGAAAATACTTCATGCTAGTTGTTCTAATCATTGTTTTTTTGCAAATCTTGTTAATTATGAAGCTTGGACTATTTTGCTAATGGAGCATACTTATTGTTAGATGATCAAACGTGAGGAGAGTTCTAACCTGAATGTACAACTCGATGATTAAATTTTTTTTTTGACAATTCAGGATGTTTACTGTTCCTGATCAATCCATGGGGAGAATACTCCCCTTCATGTATGTCTAAATGGTTTCTTATTTGTTTTTCCATGGACTGGTCGCCCACCCATCTGGCACATCTGTTTGAACATTCGATCTGGCACCTCTATTTTAACATTTACCTACTTGATAATACTTCATGTTAGTTGTTCGATTCATTTAGCTGCAAATCCTGTTAATTTGACATCAACATTCTCATCATATAACTGACATTACAAGCTATATATACTATATGGAGCAACCTGTTATTTATACTATATATATATATATATATATATATATATATATATATATATATATATATATATATATATATATATATATATATATATATATATATATATAAGCAAACTATATCATTCATCCATTTATTGGATCGAAGCAAGCTTCAGAAACAAATCAAGCGAGATGTAACGTGGATGTGATGACCCGCGACTGATGATGTGGATGAGGGCGGCTTAGGGAGAGGACGAGCCGGGCTGGAAGGGATTGGGCACCTCGAAGCCGGGGTTGGGGATCCAGGTGTCGTCGGCGCCGGGGAGGAACTGCCCGTTCGCGGCCGCGGGGATGCTGTGGTCGACGTCGGGGATGTCCGGCATGTAGTGGCTTCCGAGCTCGTACCGCCCGATCCCCGGGATCAGCACCGTCCCCTCCTGCACCGTCTCCGGCCGCTTCACCGCCTCCGCCGACTGCTCGGCAGGGACGTTCCGCGCCGCCGAGCCCAGCTGGGCGAAGCACGCCGCGGCCACCAGAACCGCAAGGATCAGCAGAGTTGTCGACCTGGCCATGCCGTCAATGACTTGATCGCGACTAGCTAATTAAGCTTCTGGGCGATCGCAAGGCCAGGCTTGCGCTGTCGCGGTTGCTGCTGCTGTGCCGACGCCGCGGCGAGCTTATATAGAGCACGTAACGTAAGGATCGGCCGCGAGGACGTCCCGCGCGCTACGGGAGGCAGGGAACAGGGTCGGGCGGGAAAAGGCGGTGCGTTTAATTCGTGGATCGCACGGTACGTTGCTGCCACGCCTCCTGGGCTGGACCCGCGTTTGTTACCAGCGCCGCGCCGCGCCGCGCGTGCGTGCGTGCGTTATCGTGCGGGCAAGTGAAAAAAAGGTTGGATTCATGGGCGGGGTGCCGTGCGTCGCGTGCGGATGTGGCCGTGTGTGGGTCGCCGTCGGGCAGTTGCGGTTCGATGGGGTTGGCTAATTATGTCCTGCCCGGTCAAGTTATCGATCTGTAGCTATGCACAGGTTCCAGCTACCCTGTCCTGCTCTTTATAGCACCGGTTGCGATTCATGGGGCGGCTAATTATTTCCTCAGGCTCGCTCTCTCTCTAGCTCTCTATATGTGAGCACGTCTTGTTGATTAGTCCTGTACTCCTGTGAGGACATATTCAATGATATGATATTAATTGTCTATAAATTTTATCTCGTAAAACACGAAATGCTATAGAAAAAGATAGAGTATAAAGAATTATGTCATCTTTTATGCAATAGTCGACTGTAACACAATAAATAAGATATATTATATCATGAAAAAGTTATCTATACAAACATGCAAAAAAAACAATCTATTATATAAGCTATCTTTAGTACCATTTATAGATGACATAAAGAATATTATAAATAGTAGTTGTCTATATTATTATACATGCCCTAGCTACTCACTTAGACTTGTTAGGACTGGATGTTTGAAGTGAAAGGTCTCAAGACTTGTTAGGACTGGATGTTTCAGGTGAAAGGTCGATGATAATTAACTTTTTTTTCGATGGATGTCGATGATAATTAACTTGGTTGTCTATGTTTCACCATTTCAATCCTCAACGTGCACGTTTCGCTGGTTAAGTATGTTATTTGTGTGTATTTTTTACTATGACTTTTTGGGACTTAAAGGCCATGCTCAATATAGTTTAAGCTTATTGGCTTAAGCTTATTTTTGCACTATTCATAATTTCGTCTTTTTCTGAATTTTTGACTTTTTTTTGAGCTTTTTGTCGGTTCTTTTTTCTCGATTCGTTTGCGTTGTGCGTGATGGGCTAGTATATTTTTATATTTTTAATTTTTAAATTTAATTATATCAAATAAGCCTCTCTCATTACTGATGTTTTCACTAGCTACGATTTTCACCATAAGCCTTGACTTTCAGTGAACCGATCACCACCAAAGTTTTGACTCATAACATGTCGTGGATTTTGAGAATTAAGATAATTGTAATCCATGAGGATTTACCGCAGGAAAATAAAAATAAAGAAAACCTCATCCATCGCACGTGATCATTGATTCCATCGAAAGCGAGGTGTCTCTCCCTGAATTGCTCACAACAGAGACGTCCATTAGTAAATTAATTTAGGCCATTACTTGTCTTAAAAAAACCAAATTACTAGGATATGTTGGCTCCAAATTATGTCATTTTACAGGTTGGATATCAAGCAAGCTATAGAGTAATCTGGGCTCCAGAGACTAGTCCAGCCCCCAACTAATTTTGGTGGCTTGGTACTAAAATAAAACTAATGATCGAACCATTACTTAATTTATCCCGACAAGCTTCATTACCCGAATTATACAAGAAACTCATGCATGAACTACTACATATATAGTCAACCTCATGTACTCCCTTCGTTTTTTTTTACTCGACGTTTCTGTTTTTTCACGGTCTCTGATATGCGACTTTGGCCACTATTTTTCACGGCCCATTCCAACTCCACGCGCGATCCAGCAGTCCATTCTCCCTCTATTCCATCCAGCCGTCGCTTTAGGCTTTAGGGTTTACCACTGGCGCAGGACGCAGTCCACCGCTCATTCGCTCGAGTCCACTGCTCCAGGCTACGCGAGCGACGGCGGCGAACCGCCGATTGCGCCCGCCTCCGTCGGCCGCCTGCCTCCGCCGCCGCTTGCCTCCCTTTGCCCGCCGGTGCCTACCTCCGTCGGCCCGCCTCGCGCCTCCGCCGGCCGCCTGCCTCCGCCTCCGTCGGCTTCCTGCCTCCGCCGGCTTCCTACCTCCGCCGGCCGCCAAAGTTTTGTCAGTCAACTTTCATCCTGATTTTTTGCCTTCAAAGTTTTTGCTGTAAGTTAGTGATGATTCTTGGATGGATTAGTTGCTGATCTTACTGCTGATTGATGAAATTACTCAGAATGTGTATCTGTTACTCAGAAGTCAGAATGTGTATTTTGTCAACAAAGTAATTTGAGGCCTGATACTGTTGCCATCCAACTTGAAATGGACAATGAAACAAAATCTTGATGCAGACCTTGAAAACCTTGAAAACGGATCGGATAACAAATGAACAGTGAAGCAAAATCTTGATTCCATTCATACATCACATAACAAATTCAATTGACAATTTTTCATAATTTAGCAAAAACAAAGCTGCATGCTTCCATTCAGAGTTGATGTATTCCAGAAATCAGCTGGATGGGAACCTTATCTCTGCATAGTATTCCAGAAATCAGCTGGATGGGAACCTTATTCCAGAAATTTACTCAGAATGTGTATATGTTACTCATGGGAACCTTATCTCTGCATAGTATCATGTGGATTTCATTAACCAATCAGCTGCATCTCCCAGAATAAATTGTGGCACCTGAAACTAATTGTGCATTATGTCATACAAGCTGATTGCTGAAGAACAAAATGTGGACCCTCAAATTAATTGTGTAATCTATCATACAAAATGTGCCCTTTGTATTTGTGCATGCATGATTAACATCTAGCTAGCTAGCTAGTCTTCTGGTATGTACATGTAACATGTTGCTGGGTTCAGTTTCATTTTGTTGTGCTTTTATAATTTTATTATCTTATGTATTCCCTTTGAGTATTTATTGAAATAAAATTTGTAGGTACAAGAAGTCTTAGGAGATGCTGAGATGAAGGACTTGGTGGATGAAATGGAGGAATGAAATGTTCTTATGTTTGTTCAAATTGCTATCATGTCATCATATGTATTCTATGAATTGCACGTTGTTGCTACTTATGTAGTTATGTTATGATTGACTATCAGGTATATTTTCATTGTGAGTGAAAAGACTATGCTTGTTTAGATTTAGTGAATGTTTTGACAAGATGAACTATTTACGTATTTTTGTTAATTTTGGATGTATAGTTTAAGGGGTTTTCATGTTCTGATAAATATTCGTAACCGTATTCGTTTCGATTCGTATTCGATCCATATATGTATTCGATATTATTCGTATTTATATTCGTATTCGAGTTATCCGTATTCGTATCCGTATCCAAAAAAATATAAAAACAAATATGATAAAGATATTATCCATCCGTATCCAACCTATTTTGACCCCTACATAAATGCATACGCGTCCGCAATTTGCGTGTGCTTTGCTTACCCTCTTCATGGCGAGCGTGGACCGCACGGCGGCCTCGACCTCCGGCACGAGCGCGCGTAGTGCCTCTGGGCCGAGCGGGCCCTGCACGAGCCTGCGCAGGCGGCGGTGGTAGTCGCCCTGGTGGAAGAAGAGCGCCCACGGCCCGATCATGCTCCTTGGCTAGAGTTTGCTGTGTGTGGAGACTTAGCATGCTTCAGATTCATATTTTTAATTCCGAACTTCTTTTATTTTAAGTTGTATTTGATATGGATTCTTTATATTAATATGAGCTGTTATAACTTGGTCCACTAAATTAAAAGCTTCATATTTTGTTTTTTTGTGAAAAATTCTAGTATATATTTTTTAATAATTCTAAAAGACTGACTTTTATAAATAAATAGATAGATAGTCCGGACATATGGGCAAAAACAGTGCAAAGTAGCAAAAACGAGATGAATACGCCAACTAGTGGCAAAAACAAAATTTTGGCTAGAATGTACTCCGTACACATTTACCAATTACCAGGCTAATTGAAAAATAGAAATAGACGCATGAACAGATATGTACACGTGCGTGCAGTTTCATTAGACCTTCCTTGATTCGCTCCAATTTTGTTGCCCAACATGGCAAAACACAACCCAAAAACTCAACGAGCACAGGAATCTACATGTACTACCTACACGAACCAAAGAATCCGGCCGAAACCACCGCATGCAGAGGAAATCAAGGGGTCGGCGAGGAGGTGAAGGACGACACGTTGCGCAGACGGCTCGGCGTCGGCCGGAAGCTCCACCTCCTCAGCGCCCCGGCGCCATGGCCGCGCGTGGCGGGCGGCGACAGCGCCCGCCGCACCAGCTCCCTGTTCCCTGTCGGCACCCGCGCCGACACCGCCCTGCTAGCTCTGCCGCACGTCTGCCGCCTCGGCGTCGCCGCGGCCTGCCCACCCGCAACCCACCAGCTGAACTCCGCTCGCCCCGCCGCGCTCCCGCCGCTTCCCAGCCTGGGCGTGTCTGGCCGTGGTGAGCCTGCCGAGCCTGCCGTCGGCCTGCTAGGCCGCCTCGGCCTCGGCAGCCCACCACGCGCTGCGCGGGCGTGCCGCTCCCACGCTGCCACCGCCGCCGAGCAAGAGCTCATCGCACGTTGGCTGCCGCCGCCGCTGGCTCTGCTCCTGTTCTCCTCTCGTCGTCGCCGCGCCCCTTATATGCACATGCCATGAAATGAAGCCGAAGCAGCAGGCAACTTTACAGCTCATGTGTTCGTGTTGACTGACTGTCGTGCCGAGTTTTCCTGACCTTTTCACGGGCTCGGCCGGTTGGCTGGTTGGGTGCGCGTTGATCGTGTCGTGGTCGTAAGCTGCAACGCAACGCGGTCAGCCCTCGGGGAGGGGCTTCTCGTTAAGTGTCAGTGCGTGCTGACTCGGCTGCCCCTGCCTGTCCGTGTCCGAGGTGTGGATTCACCGATTCGCTCGTGGGGAGGGGCTCCAGAGTCCAGACAGCTGGGTGCAACTAGCAGCTAAACTATTCCACACTTGTAGTGCTGCTTTGCAGATTTGACCATTCCGTCGTGTCTTCAGTATCGTCAGCGTTCAATGATTTGACTGGTCTGCAAGGTAGACTGGTACTGAGCATGGCCGGATTTGGGGTGCACGGGGTGCTGCTGCGCCCTAAATTTTTTAGAAGTAAACAAATGTATAAGGAGTACATTAGATATATGTATATATATCTAATTCTATTTGTACTTCTTCTTTACCCCGTTTGGGTTTAAACTTCTAACTTCCAGTTTATTTTGTATTATTCCTAAAATTTTTTTTCTGATTTTTTGGATTCTTTAGCTTTTTTACCGGTTCTTTTTTTCCCGTATTCGTTTGCATTATACGTGTCGGGCTAACCCGTTTTTTCTATTTTTAAAATTTTTAAATTTGAATTATACTAAATAAGCCATCATCAGTTACAATGTAATTTTACCAGCTACAGTGAAAATTTAGCCATAGGCCACAAAAAATCAGCCCAACCGAGCACCACCTTTAACTAGCTGAATACCCATGCGTTACTATAGATTTTAAAATTTTTTGAACATGTTTGTATGTATGTTCTAAAATTTTTTACCACCTGTGAGTTTTAGAACTTGTAGTGTGATAAAATTTTAAAATCCGTAACAACGTACATGCGTTCATCTAGTATTATTACAATAGAATCATGTGGCTAAAGTTGTGTTTTGGAGACCGTATTGATGTCCAAAACGATATATATTTGTGATTAGATGGAGTAGTTAAGTTTATCAACTAAATATAAAATACGCTCTATATTAATAGATAGAATCATTTAAAATATAAAATATACTCTATAGTAATAGATAAGATCATTTAAAAACGTATATCTTATAAATTTGGATGGAGGGAGTACTAGTAGTAGACACCAGCTGTCTACTCTATGCGAACGTTCTGTGGTAAACATCTTTCTCTGGTGCGGACAGGTACATTCATACACGTCGATGGGTTAGAGTACTCGAGAAGTCCTCGAGAAGGTAGAGAATTGTGAAGATTTGCGCTGGGCTTTTGACCGGTGTAAGAACGAATATTGGGCTGTTCTTTTCGGCTGCGGCTTATGGTTTTTAGTTGAAATTTTTGAATTTTAGCTGTTTACGGTATAGATTACGGAGAAACAAATACTCACTTGCGATTTTGGTGAAGGAAGCTGGCACCGCGACCGTAGTCTGCAGTCCTCTAATGTGTCGACCCATGTACTAAGTGACGGATCAAAATTTGGTTATATTCTAGTCTTCAGAGAGTTGGTACCTACTAATCTAGGAGGAAGATTGTGCCCAGACTTATAAAGTTTTGCATCTGTAAAAATCTTATATCTCAGACTAAACTCTAAATTGCTATAGGCCTAAATCCGTGTCTGCATGTACTCTAATGTGTTGATCCAGGAACACTGAAATATCCAATCAGCATTCTAATTAAAAATCCTGACCGGCCTGCTCCATTTGTGTTTATTCTGCGGTGACTGGTGATGCGAAACCGTACCAAGATATTTTGGGGCGGTGTTCTAGAATAAACGTGTTGGTTTTTAATTTTAATTTTTGATTTTTTATATTATCTATGAGATATAATGATATTTTTTATCTTTTTAATTGAGTGATTTAAAAAAATTAATAGTCATTATAGTATAATTTTATCTAAAAACTATCAAACGAAAATCAGAGGCAGCTAGAAAAGCCGGATTGCCTAGAGCCTCTGTCGCACGTCAAAGCCCGTGCCGTGCCAAATATCTTTTCCAAATTAGTGTGCTCGACTTCACATGGAAAAAACAAAAGGCAAGAAAACGAAATTACTGACCCCTGTTGCGTGCGTGAACGCCGTAACCACGCAACGCAACTTTTCAAAACTCTCTTCAAAACTCTCTCGGTCTCCGATCTCCACCGTACGCGTCTCGTCTCGGACAAGATTATCAGTATCACACCATCACATTAAACTAATATAACTTAAACTAGTAATAGATAATATCAAAATTTTATATTTTAATATAGTTTGTTATCAGGATCAGAGTCACTGTGATTTTACTATAATCCTATCCGATCCTAACAATTTTACGAATAGAATCATGATTTCACTATGATAGTATTTAATTTCGATCTATATTACAATCCATCGATAGGATCATAAGATCGTACAATATTACGATACATACATATTGCAATACAGACAACCTCGTTCTCGGATCCATCTGTCACGCTGTACGTACAATATATCGAGCTTGAGCTGTATATACGTAACCCGTTCCGAGCTCACATCCCCGGCTGGAGTGTGTAATCTCTCATGGAGCCGAACCAACAGCAACCGCGTGAACAGTGAGGCAGTGTGTGTGAACTGTAGATTCTTTCAGTGCCATTTGGTCAGCGACAGGTGTCCGTCACTAGTGGTACGGGGCCGGATGCCTGTCCTTCCTTGCTCTCATCGATCATGGAAGGGTCGCCGTCCTCCCAGCATGCACCACTCGCACGGTGCACCCACCTGCGGACGGCCGTCCACCGTCCGGACAATCATCGCGTCGCACCAGTGCCAGTGCCGTCGCCTACAGAGCCGCGCTGCAGCCTGCAGGACGCCAGCGCCTACCGCTGCACCGCAAACGCCACAGCGCATATGAGGTCGTGAAACAGGGAAGGGGAAAGGGAGAAAAGAAGCAAAAGCTTCCATGTACGCAGCAGGTCATGGCTGAGAACGAACCGAGACTATATATATATACGATGAACATTCAGAACATTTTCCATGCAGCATGTCTTGCTTGATTCAGAAGAAGCACTAGTCATGCTGCCTTCTCACGTGCTCATCTCTCTGATCTGTTGGTCTTGTATATACATGAACATTCAGAACATTTTCCATGCAGCATGTCTTGCTTGATTTAGAAGAAGTACTAGTCATGTTGCCTTCTCACGTGTTCATCTCTCTGATCTGTTGGTCTTTGTGATCTGCGCTAGACCGGATCGTCCGCACGTCGTACAGAGAAGAGAAGACCACAGATGGGACAGAGGAAATGACAAATCAGGTCCGACTGATGAGGCCCGTGAGGCGAGCACGGACGGATACCACATACCAGTACAGCACACCCCCGCCGGCTAGCTACATCGCAGACAAGATGCAGCGACGTGTCACGTACTGTCAGTCATCTGACCACGGTGATGGCACCAATTCCTAAAGGCACGGTGAGAGCTGCAAGAGAGTAAAAGAAGGGCAGAAGCGGCAATCGAAGTTCTAGTCAGGTGGTCACGGCAAATTGGCAATCCGACACAGCGCACCGCGCTCTGTCAACAAAAGCTACACCCAAAAAAAAGTTCTGAACATCACATCTCACTACAAAGCCAAAGTGCCGGTGGGAAATTTACATATCACCCGACAATATGACGGGGGCCTAGCGTGCATCGTGGCCACTGTGCTTAGGATTACCGGCTGTTCGTTTTAACCCAGCAAAATTGCACATTCGTAACACATTTGGAACAAAGGCGTGCTTTTTTTGTTTGATCTTCAAGGTATGTACCTGAAGATGAACAAAAAGGTGAACCTTTGTCCTTCCAAATGTACAGTTTTTGTTGGGCTAAAAAGTACAACTCAAATTCTAAGCATAGTGGCTGGAACGCTTGCCAAGCACCGCACCAAATCACAAAGATCGTTTTACTTCTACCTTTTTTCTCTGAAACAACTGACGACTAAGCTAGACTCAGAACAACAGGAGGTGAAAACAAGGGGAAAAGAATATGAGAATGGCGGGACAGCTCCTCAGCCAATCGCCTTCTCCTTGGAAAACCTAGGAAGCTGAACGAGCGAGTTGACCCGCGTCACTCCATCGAGGCCTGACCAGTTATGATCGTCGGCTGCACCGGCAGTCCTGGCATCTGCCCCAGCCAAAGCCTTCTCTTGAGCGCTCCCCGCAACTGTCCTAACTGTGAAATTCCGAGTTAAGGACGGCTCCTGTTCCTGCGCTTCGTTAGGATCAGCAATTGAACCCTCATCAAGGCTGATGTTGTCCAAAGAGGCTGTCGAGTCGCGCTCATGGTCCATTTTGCCATCCAAATATAAGCAAACGACTGCACAGTCATCATTTTTTGATGTCGGATACTTGGTTTTCCATTCACGAGTAGCTGCCTCGACAAGGGATTTTGCCGCCTTTGATCGGCTTGGTGACGAGGACACTATGTCAACAGCTTCTTGGTTGCTAAGGACATCCCACACCTGCATGATTTCCATTAGTGCAAGCTGTACAAAAATGTAAACACAGCCAAGTATATGCATATCTTGTATAGTTCCGTTTAGTACAACTATATGGAAACAAGGAGATGTGCCACACAAGAAATGACGACAGGACAGATGGAAAGCTTCTAAAAGGCATCGATAAGCAGACCAAGTAACCATCAGTTCTTTCACTGATTCCAAACTAATGGGGATCAACTTTTCAAACCACATTCAATACCAAAAGGGGACTAAAGAAGAATGCTTTACAATTAGCAAAAGCTTCAAAAACAATTAGGCAGACAATGACTGAAAATCGACCTAACTATTTGTCTATCAAAAAAATTTCAAGTGATAAACAAATCCATTACATGGGTAAAATGGGCTGCTCTTCTTTAATTAATGATTAATCATTTCAACAAAGGGTAGTTGGTTCAAACAGAGGACAAAATCTTGCTTTTGGTAGTGTACATTGTTTATTTTGATGTTGTACATTGTTTATTTTGATGTTAACACCCTAAACCCTGAAGAAAATTAATGAGAAGCACGATTAGCAAAAGGTGTACAGATCAAAAGGAAAATTTCCGAATAGTGAATTACTAATGATCGAGTTTCTCAGAATACAACACACCATGCTGAGTACATAACATGCATAGCAGTGTTAAAATTGACAAAGAAAATGAAACATAACTTGACATGCACAGAGAATGCATTTTATTGTCATTTGAAGTACTCAGCACAGGGAAAAAAAAAAGAAATCACTGCTAAACTAAATTGCAGAAGCACCCCCATGTGATGAGATGAGTACTGCTATTTTGTTGAACCACAACGGAATAGTCCATATTGCACTGTTAATATTGATGGGTCGCCCACACATTATAGCAGTGACCTTTATGACGCATAATTGGCCTTCATATTAGATGCCTAGATCATTTAAGGTAATGCTAGTTCACAAAATTAGTACAGCTTGACATATAGACCTTAATTTTGTTGAACCAAATGAGTGCAAGCAAATCCAAATCCCCCTAACACTAAAAACAGAACATACCTAATCTCCCCTAAGACTACCAAAGGCAAATTATCCATCTTTCAGTGACTGACAAATGTGTCAAGCCAGCCAATTGCAAAGGCGGAGGTTTACTAGTGAAACATCCAAACAGGGAGTTATTGACCATAACAATTTTAGGAGTTTGGGTTGGTCTGTTGGAAATCCACATTATTCAGATGCATAGACCATTCACAAGGGAAAAAGTTACTGACGATCAGAATTTTAGTTACACGCTGAATGTTCTAACAGCTCATGTTAGAAGGTGCACATGATCTCATCACAACGATTAAATCAATCAGTGCCGTGTCAAGTTTTTTCTTTCGGAAATACATCAGTCGTGTCAAGTTGAACTTGGATAAGATTTAACAATTTAAGTACAGCAGATAACAACAGGTAGGTGACAATGCAGCGAAGAAGGGTGTTAAGCTGGCAAATCGTTATTTATGCGGTAGTCACAAAAGGCGCAGATGGCGGAAATTATCATTATTGCACCAGCCATCATGACAGTTTAGCAACCAACCCCGAAAGCATCTTGGAGTTAAAAGACTGGATCATTCACAGGTATTTCATCATTAAGCCTCTTTTAGCTTTATGAAGTGCACGAGACGTCCTGGATGCTCAAGGCCCGTCATGTGCGACTAATTACATCACGAATGCGAAGGCGTGACAGATTGACAATACATCGCAACTAATTTAATCCCGACGAAAAGAAAGAGGCAAGATTTTGCTGGGACAGAGATATGCATATCATTGCACGCGCAAACAGCCAACAACCAAACAGAAAGCAACGCAATGGAAGAGCAATGAAATGAACTGTGGAGTGCTGGGTAGAGCAAATTACCCCGTCCGATGCAAGGATGACGAACTGGTCCTTCTCTGTGAGAGACCAGTGGAAGAAGTCCGGCACGGAGATGACGCCGTAATCCTTCAGGCAGAAATCGCCGAACGCCCGTGCCATTGCCAGGCCCGGCGCGTCGTCGAACGGCAGCCAGACCCTCGGCACCTCCGGTTCGTCCTGCAGCGCGAACACCCTGCCCCTGCACTTCTTGATCCGCTCCGCCTCGCCTGCAATCACATCCAGTGCCATGAACACACGAGCTCATAAAACCAATCTACACCAAGAACGCTGAATTGACGGTGGGTAGCAGTAGAGTGGCATACTGGGGACATCGGGCTTGAGGTCAACGGTGAGCTGAATGGCCACCATGCCGCCGCCGTCCCTGGAGCCGAGCACGGCGCGCGAGTCCCCAATGTTGGCCATGTAAAGATCCGAGCCCTGCGTGCAGAAATCGCTCGTGAGTGGACGCGCGCGCACACGGAAAAGGGAGGCGGAAGTGATTTGACATTTGTGCGCGGACGGATTGATGGACGGGACACAGGAGAGAGATGTATGTCATGTCCGGTGCCACGTACGAGCTTGAGGACGGCGACGGCGGTGCTGCCGCTGCAGAAGCAGTCGAGGGAGGGGTGGAAGCGGAGGTCCTTGTCCATGGCCTTGTAGGCGCGCACGAAGGCCTTCCTCCACGCGGCGACCGGCATGTCCAGGCCGTTCTTGGACGACGCGCGCGCGGCGGACATGAGCTTCAGCGGCAGAGCGTCCCGCACCCTGCGCGCCACCAGGTGCCCGTGCGGCCCGTGCCCGTCGAACACCCCGCACAGCACGCCGTCCTCCACCACGCCGAACCCCTGCCACATCAACAACAGCATAACCATTACCACCACGGCCGAATCAATCAGCGAGGAGTCAGCCATCGCGCCGGGAAGGATAGGAGAGGAGGGAGAGGGAGTAGTTCGCTTACATCCCAGATGAGCATGGCGTCCTGGTTGATCCCCTTGAGCCCCTGCTGCGTGAACACGGAGGCGGTGCGGCTGCGGCCGTCGTTGGAGAAGATCCGGCCTGGGACCAGCCCCAGCTGGTCCTCCCGCGGCGCCTTCCACCTCCTCCGCCGCCTCTTCCCATCCTCCCCTCCACCCCCACCGGATGCCGTCACAGTCGTGCCGCCGCTCGCCACGCAGTTCCCCATCGGTCAACACCGATAAACCACCACCACCAATGCCGCACGCACCAAATAACAAGAACACCGCAAGCAAAGATTGCCGCCGCCCCGTGCACGAAGGAGGATCCTTTCTCCGATTCTCTCAGAGGGGGGAGAGTGAGGAGTTTCAGATGCAGAGCTCAACGGACGTGAAAAAGTCAAGCCGGACCCATGGATGAGGCAAGGAGGCGAGGAAAGCGGTGGGAAGGGAGGTGGATTATTTATTGCGCAGCGCAGGCCAGGCCGCAGGGCAGTGACACACGCACACGCACGCAGAGGCAGGCAGCTCCGACTCACGGAGGAGAGGAGGCTCCCGGTCGATGGCGTGGGAGGCCTGTGGGCGCGGCTCAGCTCCCAACGCGCTGCCGCTGCCACGACCTCGCGGTCCTACTCCGGTTGTCGTTGCTGCTGCTGTGCGGTTGTTTCACTCCTACTCCTACCTTTCGATTAATTATAGGCACAACTAGCCTCGTAGGTACGTATTAAAATAAAAGAGATGATAATCCGTGAAGAGTTTTTAAAAAAAAACAGGGATAGATACGTATTTTCGAAAAAGCTGAAGGGCTTCTTCGCAAAAAACCGAGGACCTGTTAAAAAAACCGGGGCAAGTACGTATTTTCGAAAAAGGCAAAGGGCTTTTTCGGAAAAAACGAGGACCTATGCGTAATTTCAAAAACCGCGGAGGGTCATCCTGCAAAGTGGAGGGGCTAAAAAAACTGACATGGATCTTTTTGTGAGAACCAAGGACCTGTACGTAATTTCAGAAAAATACAGGGCTTTTTCGCAAAACACCTCCCCCGACCATACGCGGATTATTTGGGACCTGCGTGTGGTGGCGTGTGCCGCCCCATGTGAGCATCCCGGTCGTAATAGGGGAGTTATATCGGGTGAGTTCGGATCGGCTTAATGCTAGTTTATTCTTGTACTCTCTAAACTAACTAATTTTTATTAATATTTTTTAAACAAAATTAATAGAAATATTATATAAAAGATATAATGAGTTCAGTTATACCGGCTAAAATCACATATATTTATTTTTCTATGTGTACCAACCCTCATAAATAACCAGAATTTAAACATTTAATTTGTGATTGTTTGAACGAACACCGGCTTATTTTTCACTATTCATAAATTCGTCTTTTTCTGAACTTTTGGGTTTTGAGCTTTTTGCCCGTTCTTTTTTCCGTGTTCGTTTGCGTTGTGCGTGATGGGCTAACATATTTTTATATTTTTAATTTTTTAAATTTAATTATGTTAAATAAGACTACATCATTCTGATGTTTTTCGATCATTCAGTCTTTTCACCATAAGCCACCAAAAATAAGCCCAAATGATCACCACCTTAAACTATTAACCCAAAAAACCCATCCGTGTTAGCTAGGAGTAATTTGTTTACTGAAGTACGTTTACTGAAGTAGCCGTACTGCTAACGGACGGGTAGCGCATTGCATGGAATAAACAAGCGGCGAGCCGGGGCGACCGCCGAGCGGGGTCGCCGTGGCGGCACGGCCAGAGCAAACGGCTGAACCAATGAGCTATCTAATCCCAAGCCTCTGTTCACTCTGACAGTAACCGCGGCGAGAACTGTCAACTGTTCCATTGCAAATCAGTGGCCCAGATGTCGAAGCTTCGATCCAACGGCCGAGAGCTAAGAAGAAAGGCATGGCCAATTGGCTATGCCAATGACCCGTGACTTTTCAGCGTATCTGAATCCAAAAGCTCAGTTCAAAAAAAAAAAAAAGAGTAGCCTACTACTCTACTCCAATTGGGCAGCGGAGTCTACCGCAGGATTTTTAAAAGCTTGTAAACAAATCCGATCGGGTGGAAAGGCTTCTGCCGGCGTGTGCGCACGAAAGTCGCGAGGCTCGTATCCGCGCGCGGCCGCCTGGCAAAGTGGCAAGGCCGCAAGTATCTTTCTGCGTCTTTATGGTGGGGGATGCGAACCCATCGGCCCATTTACGCTCGAGCACTCGATCGATATTCCCGGCCGATCGAGCCAGCCAGTGTGCGTGTTCCTTTCAGTTCCGTGGGGACCCAGCGGCTACGACGATCCCATGATCGCGTCCACTTGAGCGACCTCCTCCTCCGTGTAATGGCCAACTACCACCACGCCTGCGACCTACACGCATGGATCAGAACGGATCATTAGGGCAAGGCGCACACGGGCTGTGATTGATTAGTATCTTAGTTAGCCACTAAGGGTACGTGCAATAGTATGATATCAGTTATCTGTAAAGCTTATTACGTAGAACAATACGAAGAAGAGAGAAGTATGACAATCGACCATAGTATGAGAAATAAAATATATTATTTATGAACAAGCTATGTATGAAGATATGTTAAAATATAATTTATTGTAAAAATTGTCTTCAGCGTTTAAGTAGGAGCTAGACGGACGGCGAGGTAGAGCTTAGCGTTTAGAGGGCCTAGGCGGAGGTGACCGAATTAAAAATAAAGTGATCAATTTCTTATCCATTTTCTTATTTGGCCATGTCATCCTTTCTAGTCTATTTAGTCCTTAGGCCTATTTATGCATTAGCCGACCCATCGGCCCATTTATCACCCCTCCTTATCTATTTTCTCTCTCTCCATTCTCATGGTCTCATCGCACTCACACCCTTCTCTTCTCTCTCTCCCCGTTATCATTGCAAGGCTGCACACCTCACCTTGGCCATCCCCGCACGGCCACATGCCTTTCTTGGCCATCTCCCCCGCACGCCTTGCCTTGGCCTTCTCATCCAACACGCACACAACCCCTCTAATCTCTCTCCTCTCATCTCCACAGACCAAAACAAGTCGTTGCCGCCTAATCTGCCGCCATGGATAGCAGATCTCGACACCGAGCACCGCCAATTGACGAGAGGTGAGGGTGGAGGGGAAGCAGTAGTAGTACCAGACGATGGTGGTGAGGAGGATGCAGCGGCGGAGGTGGGAGTGGCAGGTCTAGCGGAAGGGAGCTCATTTTTGTGATGGTGGCGGCTGATTCGACCGGCGATGAGCTAGAGGAGGCAGCAGAGATAGGGATCCCTCCCATGCGTCCGTGTAGGAACCCTATCTCCCGTGCGGTGCGTCGACTAGGTGGCAACTGATAAGCCTAATCCACTTAACCCCCCTCCAGTTGCCGCTTCACCCCGCTAGTCGTCCGTCTCACTTATCTAGTCACCCGCTCCGCCGTCACATCCGCCTGAAAAGCCACCGATCGACGCTACCTAGGACGTCTTTGGCCCACCTTAGATCGTATAGGTGGCTGGTCGTCACCAATACAGTGTTAGAGTGCCGCTCAACACCTAGATAGGGCCTAGCTGGCCGTCCAGACCGGTTCTTGATAATATAAAATGTATTAACGATAACAGTTATTATACTATTATTTGTACGGTGTACGCAGCGGCGGAAGATTCTGACGTGATCGGGGGCGGCTCGGACACGATTTTTCAGTAATCAGTAGTGTTACGACTTACGAGTGATGGGGCTCCATCAGCAACCCCCACCAACCCACTCGCACGACGCTTCACGCAGTCACGCACGGCTGACGACACCGTGCGGCGTGGGTTTTTGGATAGGGCCGCGGCTCGTTGGGCCGGACACGCTTCCTGGAAACTAGCCGTGTCAAACAAGTACTACTAGTGCTAACCTATACAACGTGTAGGCTTGTGTTTGTGTGTGTGTGAATAATTGTGAGTAGTGAGTGAAACGTGCGGATGCATCTCTGATCCCTGATTGTGCTTACCTGTATTAATCGTTGCTTTGATTGCTTATACCTGAGTTTTTTTTGGGGTTTGTCCTTCGTAGCTTTTAGTTTTTGTTACAGTAATTAGCTTTTAAATAATATCTTTTTAAGATAAAGTCTATAAATCAATTATAGTAGGCACTGTACTGACTTCAATTGTACTGACTAAAATTATATACGACTATTTTTCTTTTCATACTCTCTTATAAATAATCAAAATTCAAAAACCATAAATCACATGTCAAAAGAATCCACCCATAGTCTCCTCCTGCGGTGGAGTGTGCCAATATGTAGATCACAGTCACAGCGGGCTTGTAACAGGCCGAAAATAATGGACTAGAACTGGACCTCTTATGGCGTCTATATCTTGGTATCGGGCCCAACTACCCCAATGGACCCATTACCATATATGGATTATATCCTGTACTTACGCCCATTCATTTCTTGGGAGGAACAATTGGGCCCAATCAGTAGTTCAAAGTAAGGTCCAAACTGGGCTAAATTAGCTGTCACCATTCATTTCCATCTTTTTTTCTCGCTGGTTGTGAGTTGTAACCGACACGTATCGTACGTTAATTGCGAATCGCAACGCCTCTCACCCGTCATAATTAACCTCACCCACGAGGCCACGATCGCTGGCAACTGAGGCAGCTTTCGCTCACCTCCCCCACGGCCGGGTGCCATCTCCACACTGTACGACTTGGACAGCGGTACGGTCACATCCGTCCCCGGCGCGACGCATTTCACCACAACCGCGCGCGCGCACCCGGCCATCCGGTTAATTCGTCCTGTCGATCCGGCGCCAGGTTGATTAAGGCTTGTTCGGTTGGGTTGAAAAGTTATAGCTAGCTGAAAGTGGTTTATTTGATGTAATTAAATTTAAAAATAGAAAAAATATGCTAGCTTATCATAGACAACGCAAACAGATACGATAAAAAAAACCAGCAAACAACCAAAAATTTAGATAAAAATGAAATTTACAAATAGTAAAAAATAAGTCAGAAGCAAAACGAACGGGACCTAAAGCGCGCGGACGGCGCGGACTGCCTCACACACGTTCCCCTTCCTTTAGTCTCCTCCCTGATCGATCCCTCTCTCTTTTGTCGCGTTTGTGTGGTGAGGAATGACGTTCAATGACGAGGAGAGGAGAGGGAGACAAGGAGATGTCACCGCGTCGGCCAGCGACAGCTACGTACCGGGCCGGGGCCGAGAGCGAGCTAGGCCGGCATGCAAGAAAATGCTAAAGTTGGCGACCGAGCCGCCGCTCGAGATGGCAAGCCCGGCCCCACACCCCCGGCGCCGAGCGCCCCACTGGGCACCACGGTTGCGTCGATGGATTCGCCTGCCTCCGAATAGTAATCGTACCCGACACAGGCTAAGATCAGATTGTTAATCGGATTAGACAAGTTTGTCTTAGTGCGTGCTTGATTAGCTTTCGCTTTTGCGTTTTCGGCCGACCGGTGCAAGAGTAGCGGCACAGTGACTTTCAATGTCTCGGCTCTGTGAGCGCACGAAATATCTTGATGATGTTGCGCTTTTTCTCCTCTCTCCTTTCAGAAAAAACGATTCGCTCTCAGCTTTTCGTAGCTGTCTGATCTCCCTCAACTCCCCAAGTCACCAACTACTCCCTCTCATAACCCGCATCTCCCTCCGCACCCCGCGCCACCGCCTCCTTCTCCCCCACTCCTCCGCTCTACCCGCCAGTCACCTCCTCCCCACCCGCCACGTGTTGCATCTTTGGGTGACATGGCACGGCATGCCATGAAGATATGATTGGGGGATTCGGGAGCTATCCATGGCATCGACCGCACCAACTCAGTGCAGGGAAGCGGTTTGCAGGATTGATGCCCCATAGGTGTTCCTTGAAATGTCGTAGTCACCGTGAAGGTGCTTCTGGTTTGGATTCCAACACAGCATGAGAGGCGCTCCCGCCTGCGCAGGCCAGGGAGTTATTGAGGGCCATTAAGGATGCGGTGCGCAAGGTGGTGCAATGTTCGCGGCATGCTAGTGCATGTTGACGCCCACCAGGTGTTCGATGAAATGCCAATTCATAATGCAAGAGCTTCTGGTCTGGATTGTAACACATATTAAGTTATCTCTGTTAGCGTGCATATAATCCATGCTCCATACTACAACGCTGAAAGTGTTTCATCAAGTGCTAGCTGTGTAAGGGGACTCAAGTGGCGCGGTGAACAACAATGGTTAACCATTGAGGTCAAGTGCTGGCTATGCAAGGGGACTCAAGTGGCGCGGTGAGCCACGATGGTCAACCATTGAGACTGCAACAAGGTGGTGCTCTCGCCAGCATAGGCCAGAGCTATTGAAGGACATCAAGGATGTGGTGTCACGACATGGCAAGTGGGCACTAGGTTTGTCTCAGTGCCGGTTGAGGTGTTCGAGCTCATGTTCGCCAATGCTGGTAGCCACTGGACATACATGGTGAGTTTCGGATGATTACATTTTGGGAAACTTGATAACTACTAGAGGATTGAGCTATTTCAGTTTTTTTCCTTTTTAATCTGTCATTCTTTCGATAGGATTGGTAGTTAGAGGGATGCGGTTAGTTGTGACAGGGTCGTTGTTGAAATCAAAAGTCTCGCTATGATTCAGATTGTTTTAGACTGGTAGACAGGCGAATCTTATTTGTTCTAGAGTTCGAACTTTGGATGGGTTATGGGCAAATTTAGTCTACATATCTCACATTGTCACATGCTGGAGGATCTTCACTCACAACAAATTGTGCAGTGGAACTAAATGCTACTCCTACTGAAGGAGCGAAGGAGTGGGGGGAGAACGAGGCGGCGGTGTGGGGTGGGGAGGAGGACCTTTACAATAGCTAATCTTACAAGATATGTTCGATGGTAACATCACGAAACAAACACTTCAATGTTGGAAAGGTGAACATTTTGCTTAAGCTGATTTTGCATAGAATTGCACATATTCATGGTAATAATCACTAATCTTGTGTCTTTTTTTTACATTTCAAATGTAGTATAGTTGGCTCAAGCATGGCACTAATCAGGTAATTACATTTTTTATGTGACTGACT
This sequence comes from Bonia amplexicaulis, assembly GCA_036346245.1. Classification (NCBI taxonomy): domain Eukaryota; kingdom Viridiplantae; phylum Streptophyta; class Magnoliopsida; order Poales; family Poaceae; genus Bonia; species Bonia amplexicaulis. The sequence continues at coordinate 30,839 of JAYGGG010000569.1, forward strand.
CAGCTACTACTCTCAATTGGCTACCTAATTTCTGATAATTTTCATGAGAAACGAGGAACTTCTAATTTCAATTTTCATTGAGTCCAGCATGTGATCTCGTTGACTCATGCAGGATGTTGAATCGCATTGAATCCCTGTAGTTATGGTCCTATTTATGAGCTCTGTTCAAGAAGAGTTTTCTAATTGCATCCTGTTCTTTTGAGCAACTGCTGATTTCTTTGGTGGAGATAATAAGGAGGGTGTGGAGGCACATAACAAGGTCAATGCATTGCTACTATTGCTATCTCAAAAGTGATAAATAAATAAAATTAAAACCATTTATGATGAATTAATTACAAGTAAGTGCATGATGTATATCTAGAGCCAGAGTAATGCTACTCCCTCTGATTCCAAATGCGAGTCATTTTGGACAATGGTGTGGTCTATATATACGACTTTGACAACTAATTTCTATCACAATATGGTGTTACAAATCCGAAAAAAATATATAACCTGAAAGTATGTTTCATGATGAAATAGGTATTGCCAATTTCATGCAGCCAATCTAGAATTGGAAATTCTTCTATATATATTGATGGCCAAATTAAAAAATGTTTTGACCGGAGGGAGTACTTACTTTATGTGAAAATATACAGTTTGTATGCATTTCAAATTAAACATACTTGTATGCTTTCCATGAAACACGTACTGCCTTTTCATTTCTCTGGTAAATCCCATCTTGCATTTTTCAAGTGGCAGCGTTAGCAATGGAAGATATGCTATCCTGGATGTAGGAAGGTGGCTAGGTAGGGCAAAAGTTTTTGTGATATTCTTTTTTGGATAATTGGTTATTTCTGCCCGTCTACAGGTTGGTATTTTTGATGCCACAAACACCACAAGATGACAGAGAAACATTCTTATGAACCATTTGGTTATCTGGCTAAAGGAAAATGTAAGGTATAATTGAATAAGCCTATTGCTCTCGGGTATCTTCTTGGTTATTTGAAACCATTTGGTTTCTACCAGCAACGTTGTTTGGCAGTTGTTTTCCATGCAATAATAGCTGATTCTTTGATTAATTAGTTAATACTTATAACCCCTGCACTTTCTAATATCACCGGTCACATCCCCTGCATTTAACAAATATGGCAGTTCAATCCATTTATGATGGGTAGTACATTCCATATAAACTAGAGCGAATGTTTTCATCCATCTGCATTTCATTGTAGGATGAGTTACAGATGTGCCATTATATTTTCTTGTTTCGAATTTATTTTCCCTTTTGCATTCTTGAAAAAACAAGTTCTTTACAACTTATTGCAGTACATAAATGAGGATGATACCACTGTTTGTCCCTGCATAACCTAATTTGCACTACCGTAGGAGGTGTTTCTGAAACTGAATGATAATCTAGAATAGATATGACATTGAAAGGTGATAGGTCTCTATTTTTAAGACCATGACTAATTGTATGTTGTTATTAGTCATTTGTTTGTATAGCAATTTGTTGTTCTATGACTGCTGCTTTTTGTGTAAGTTAAGCGCACTTAACCATTGCTTAGTTGCATGCCTGTGCACATATTCAGTATGATATGCATATCTCTTTTAGTTCTTTTTTTAATTTGTGCTATTGGAGACAAACATGTTATAAAAACCCATTTTTTGATGCCAACTGTGCTTTTGATAGTGTCCCAATAATTTGAAGTTCCTCCTTTTATTATCAACTGTACCTAGATAGATTGTTCCATTTACTATTTCTTCAAATTGATGAAGTTTGACATTTTATTGGTAGCAAACATGATGTTCTTGTGTATGTTCTGTAACCACCGCTCATACAATATATTCAACTCTATTTCTTTGTACGTCTTGCAGATAGTGTTGATCATAGTATTTACTGAGATCAGTCTGTCATATATAATACTACATGAATTACTCCTATTTCACAACAGTATGTGTTGTTTCCTTGGATGTTTTGATTTTATACATCCTTTGTCGGGTACACATGGTGGTTGGATGGGTATTGTGAAGCAGTGGCAGCACATGTTGAACAAAATCCATCTTATTTCCAGTAAATAATAGGGCAATTTGCTCAGTAACACTACAAAGATATGAGTTGAACTTTCTCTCCCTCTTCTCTAGGTCGGTACGGATTCTCGTATTGCTGTAAAGATCTCCTGATCATCGGTACTTTTAATGGGTACGTCTTTTCAAAGCCCAACCTTTCTAACATCTTCTGGGTGTAGGCTGACTCATGCAGTAATATCCATTCTGGGATATGCCCGAGCTGCAAGCCTAAGCAATATTTAATTTTACCCAAATCTTTTATTTCGAACTCTGACTCTAGATAAGAGCTCGCTTCCTTTATATTTTGAAGGTTTCGATGATATTCAGATCATCTACATATACTGAGATTATACAAAATCCGTTTGGGGATCTCGTATAAATACACAGGGACAATCCTCATTGTTTGTGTAATCTTTCTTGCATAGAAAGTCGCTTAACCAATTATACCACATCCTGCCTGATTGCTTAAGTCCATATAGTGATTTTCTGAGTTTTACACTTTACTGGTTTCTATTTGCCCTATCTTGGTTTGTGACAGGGATACCTTCAGGTACCTTCATATAAATATCTGAATCCAAATATCCATAAAGGTATGTCGTTACCACATCTATCAGTTTTATTTCTAAATTCAGGTTTACTGCCATTAAGATTAAATATCTAAAGGTAATACCACCCATGACTGAGGAATATGTTTCTTCATAATCAACTCCTGGACATTGAGTGAAACTTGTATAACAAGCCTTGCTTTACATCTTACAACTTCATTTTTCATATTACTCTTTCGAACAAATACCCACTTATGTCTTACGGGGTGCACATGGGGATGCGTACGGCTTAAAAGCCCAAGCACCTCTCTTTTATTCAGAGATATCAATTCAATTTCTATTGCCCTTTTCCAATTCTCCTAATATGATCTTTTTTTACATTCAGCGAACGATATAGGCTTTGGATCAAGATCGATGATTGTGGCAATTTTCTTTGCAAAATAAATATCAACATTGGTTGTTGTCCTATTCTTGGATTCTCCCGTGTACACATAGTTTATAGCTATTTCTTCATGAGTTGATTCTTCTAGTGCTTCTACTTACTCACTGCTCCTTCCAATTGCGGGGGCAAGTCTCTTTAGTTTTTCAGCTCTGACGTGTGCGCACAAATCCATACTGGTTTTTCTCTCTATGGGAATGTTCAAATCCGATATGCTTTTCTTTGAAGGTGTCATACCGGTGCCAGGTCTCAACTGGCTCCTCTTCTGGTTCTGAGGAAATTCAGTGATTAGCTGTGTCAAGTCTTTCTTATTCTTTTTCACCAGGCGTCCCCGGTTACTTGGGATTCGATGGGTTGGAGTTCTCGTCCTTTTACTCTGAGGCCTCTGGACGTGATTATGGATACCTTCAATTTTCTTCGGTATTTCAACCCTCTCCGGTGCATTGTGTGCAGGCACATACGACTTGATCACACCCTTTAAGTCACCAAAGTGGTTAGACAGTTGGTTTGCTAATACTTGCAAATCAATGATCTTTTGAACTTCTCTATTTGCTTCACTAGTGCGTGGGTCATGTGCATGGATTCTCGTGGCTTGCCACGTAATTTCCGAATATTTTTCATCAAGTGGTTGATTTCCTCCCCTTAATGTCGGGAAACTATCCTCATCAAATATACTATCAGCGAAACAGGCGGTATGCAAACCTCCTATCATGGGGTCTAAATACCAGATTATGGATGTTGTCTCATAACCAACATATATCCTAGACTTTTGGAGAGGGCCCATTACAATACGCTGTGGTGGAGGTATAAATACATAAACTTTGCAACCAAACCTACAGAGATGAGAAATTTTCGGTGCTGACCCTTGCGCTAATTGTATAGGTGAATGGATGTTATACGCCGATGGTTTAAGGTTGATGAGAGTTGCTGCATATAGGACCGTGTGTCCCCAACACGTAGTTGGTAAATTACAATTCTACAAAAGTGATTGGGCAATGAATTTAATTATCTTAACTAATGCTTCTGCTAGTCCATTCTGGGTATGAACATACGGTACAGAATGCTCAACTTTAATTCTTATTGCCATGCAATAATCATCGAATGTCTTTTAAGTAAATTCTCTGGTATTGTTCATTCTGATGGATTTTATATAATGATCAGGGAAATTATTTTTAATTTAAATTATCTGCGAGATTAGCTTTGTAAAAGTATGGTTTCTCGTAGAAAATAACAATATGTGTAACCATTTTGAGGTAGTATCGATGAACACCACAAAATATTTAAATGGCCCTGACAGATGTTGCATAGGACCGCAAATGTCTCCTTGTATGCGTTCCAGGATTGCAGAGACTTCATCCTTTACTTACAGAACAGAAGGTCTAGTAATTAATTTTCTGGTGGCACATGCGGTGCACACAAAATATTCTTGATTCAAGAAATTCTTTACATTGATATTATATTTCTGTGAATTGTTAATTATATTTCTCATCATGCTAAGATGTGGGTGGCCTAATCTATCATGCCATAGACAGAAGAATTCAAAGCTTCTAAATATTGTTTTCATTGCAGTATAGATCGCGGATGCCTTAATATTAGTGTAGTATAGCCCAGTCTCAAATAAAGAAAGTCTTTCTCATACCCTTTTTCTATTTGCTTCATGCTTCTGATGAGCGGGTATTACTTACCATACTCTTCTTCAGATTCAATGTAGAAACCGTTAGCACGAATATCCTTGAACTGTTGAGAGTTCTAGTTGATTTTGGGCACAACAAAGCTTCTTGAATAACCAAAGCTGTACCCATTGAGAGTATACTTGTGGCCTTTTCTGAGCCTATTATACAAGCATCGCTACCGGCGATTGTTGTAAAGCTGCTAGCATTCTTATTAATCGACTGAAATTTTTTTATCTCTCTCAAAATGGTATTCATTGTGCCGCTATCAACTAAACACATTTCCTCGATAGGGTGCCATACGCGTTCTAATATAAAGTACTTTATTAATATGTAGTAGAAGACAATCAACACATAAATAAAATACTTCAAATATCAGAACATAAATAAAATACTAGCGGTGTGAGAGCTCGGCCGACGTCGACGCGACACGGAAGGCGACGGCGGTATGCCGTAGCCATCGGGGCGGCACATCACTCGGGACTGAGTAGCGGCGGCAGCGCTTCGCCCGAGTCCGTGCGATGGCGCTTTGAGGTCGACGGTGGCGCTTGCGGGGCCAGCGGGGACATCCCGTGTCTCATGCGGGAGGCGGGCGGCCATGTGCGGACGGCGCTGCTCGGCGGTCGTGTGCTGACGGCGGCGTAGTGGCTCAACGTGATGCGGCCATGTGCGGCCGATTTCGTTCTTTTTTCTTTTTAATCTATAGTGCAATCAATATATACTTTTTCATGTAATCTACCGATCGGCATTGTGCTGGCGACTTCTAGTCTGCTCGCAGTAGATTAGAGCGGATTTGCACCATAGAAAATAATCTGAAAAAGCAAAATTTATGGAATGGAAAGCGATCTATATAGGTAATTTAATCTGTGAATTATTACCTTGCGATCCACTAGAGCAATTCGTGCTGATAACGTGTTGAGGAACGTCGCTGGCGAGTTTAGTCCGAACGATTCCTCCTAAATAAGAGAAATAGATCAATCACAGATTAATGCAAGAAAATATAAGATTGAACACACAGAGAGATGTAGGAATTCCTTCTTTCTTTATTAATTTCTTTTTCTAAGTGCACTTTACAATGATTAGAACCTTTATTTATAGACTAGGTGGAAGATACCTACCAATGAACAAGGCTTACAGACTCACATCCAGATTTCCCAACAACCTCCTCTCACGCGCCGTCTCCTGCAGCCTACGAGGCCTGTTGGCGAGCCCCCACCCGCGTTGCTACCACCTCCTGCAGTAGCATGCCGGCGTCAAGAGTAATTCCCCCACCAGCTGCTTCCTCCTCCGTCGTTTGGCCTTCTTCCTGGTTCCACCTCCACCCATCGCTCCTGCGGCCAATACCCTAAATCAACTCCTCGGACATGCTGTCTGCCATCGCCATCCCTTGATTATACACGGCATGCCCACAAACGCCTTGCCACATTCCCCCGTCGCTGCTGGTGAGGACGCTGTCTTCGAGCACGAATATTAAAAAAGTGACTTATGCAAAAGTAATTTTTAGGTGACTTAGAAATGACAAATCTCTTTATTGTGTTATGACATATATAGATTGCATATGCTAACAAAAGTACTTTTTGTTTAACAAAAATATGTCAACAATGCACCCTCCAAAAATCTGATTTTAAATGGCACAGATGGTCGCGCATGGGAGTATTTAATAGGGAGTTAGACAAGTATCAACAAAGACTATTTTAGACAAGTATCAACAAAGACTATTCAGAGGTAATGTATTTTAGGCTGTACTTTCAGCTAACCAACAAACGTCAAGTATTCCCGGCTGTATTTTTAGCTAATCAACGGGCTTTAGGTGGTGATCCAACTGGCTGGTGGTTTAAGTTTATGGCTATGACTTTTGATTGAAATTTTATTATAGCGGTTGTTAGTTTTTTTAAGAAAAAAAAAGAAATTTTGAGAAAAAATTGAAAAAACTATTATACCATCACAGACAATATAAGAAATAAGATAAAAAGGCAAAACGATAAAAAAAAACCAAAAAAGCCAAAAGACTAAAATAAGCTAGAACTAAAAATCGATATATTCTATATGGCTTCTAATTTAATAAGGTATAAGTAAAAAAACTAAAAACTGAAGACGTTTAGAGGCGAACCACAAGAGTTACAAAGTAAAAATTGCTTGTCGTTATCTCTTAGTCGCGACTCGCGACGTATCCTGCAATAAAAATCTCGGCATCAATTCCCTTGATCTGCTTGTCTAGACTTCATTATCTTGCTGCCATCGACGTTGATAGGTCGCTAGCCTAAGCAATACACACATTGTCGCCGGACAGCGACAGCGTAATACGTATGCGCGCATGCATGTACTGATCCACCCTTCACTAACCATCGGAATTTAATCCGCCAATCAATCACAGCGCAACACGTAGCGCGTGCCCGCGCGGACCCATCGAAAGGCACGAGGGCGAGGTAAAAACCACGCATTATACTGTCCCCTCGCGAATCGCTGGGCGACGCGTGGACGATCGACCGCGCCATCCGGGGCCGTGTAAAAACACGCTCGGAACAAAAGGCGCGGTCAATTCCACGGCCCTGGAGAGATAAGATTAGGATCGACGCAGCGGGCTAGCTATGCGTCAAAGACGATTGGGTGATCCGTCGACTAGCTCGCTCGGTCGCTAGCCACCACCCTCCGACCACGTCCACGTCGGTGTGCCATCACCAAAGGCCAAACTACCCCAATCGGGGAACCCGAGAGGCGACAAGGCCGAAAGGCGTCGAGGCGCACAGCCACCCGCGCGCCGACGTTTCGATCGGCCGTACGCGCGCGCGACGAGCGAGCCACGCCGGCCGGGTCGTATCGTATCGCCGTGCCAGCATATGCCGCCGCGCACGAGCGCATGTTTTTTTTTTCTCTCTATCTTTTTCAGCGGGGCGAACGCGACGGTTGTCCGGGAAGCTGACTGGCGGTTGTCGCCCGTACCGTGCGTGAGTGAAACAGCAGCTAGCTAGCTAGCCGGCCGGTTGATTAGACCCTCGGAGAAAGGAAGTCTGGTCGATTAATTTCTTGACAGCGATCGAGCAGATGGAGCCCGTTGAGATTCTGTTACGACCGGGGCGAACCTTATCATGTTCGAACGTATTTTGTAGGTGTAATTGACATATGGCACCACAGGATTGGGTAGCTGGTCTAGCTATTTAAAAACAAAACTTGTCTTTATATACATTTCAATCCATTATATATGTATATACATGTATCTGCTAGCTAACTAGCTCATGCATGTGTAGGATGTGCTAGTAGCAGCGAGTAATTGATCCACTGTCAAGATAGTTTAAACAGCTTCGGTGCAATTAGGAAATTATGTATATGCGTACTAGCTAGGATAAACATTGTACATATATATGTGTGCATGCAATTACCATGCCCTATTTACATGTACGTGCCTACATGTGACGAGTAAACTCAGCAAAGTATCTGACTGGGATCGTCATGAACTGCACATTATTTTTGAAGACTAACCGCATCGTTATTTTTTGAAGACTAACCATATAGTTACTGTAAATGCATGAAGCTAATATCATAGATATCAATGCATTGGCTAGTTTTTTTTTTCAAATATTCCTAGCTAGGTATAGCTAAGTTCGTACCAGTACGTGCCCATGGAGCAATGCTGCCATATATACGCATGCAATTTCGTGCTTTGCATGCTACCACTCAATGCTCACTGAAGGGGACTACCACTAACAGCTACTAGCTATTGGTGTTCCACTGCTTGCAAAGTTATGCATGTATGCATGTGCATATGTAATGGGTATCACTTATTCAGGGATTGCCCAGTTCACGCCGGAGATTTGGAAGGGCTGCTGGAAAGCACAGGCGGCGGCCGCGGTGGCTTCCGGCGGCAGCGAGGTGCCGAGGATGGCATGGTGTTGATGGTAGGTTGCAGCCTGCACGTATAGCGGATTGATAAATGCAGGCATGGCGTCTGCGCCATTGACGGCGGTGCCGTTGTCGACTGCACCGGTGCCTGCAGCGCCAGCCATGCTCCTCTCCGCCGTCGATGACAGCGACATATTGCCGACGTTGCTGCCTCTGTTAAACCCAGAAAAATTCTTCACCTGTGGAAGGATCGCAATCGTTGATGCGTCGGGCCAGTAGAATGGGGTTGAAGACGGAGCGAGAAGCTGCTTGGTGGCAGCTGGGGTCGCCCTCGCCGCCGCGGCTAGCTGGCTCAGAGAGCTGGCGCCTGCCGAGGGGACGGCGTCCTCTGTCGTGAGCAGGCCGTCCAGGAAGTTATCCTCGTGGCTGTCGTGATGGAGCAGTGAAGTGTAGTCGCCGCCGCCCTGCGCCCCTCCTCCGGCGCCTGAGCTGGCCATGCCCACCGTGGCATGCGGCGGGTATGCGGTGACGGCGGCCTTCACGGAGTCCTCACAGTCCATGCTCCTCTGCTGACCCCCCGCTTCGGCCTTGGTGATCTTCTTGTATATGCGGCACAGCACCCAGTCGTCCAGCTGAGACACTAATTATGTTGATCAACCACACCGTACTGTCTATATGCATGGGTGGATCATTACGATGCATGCACGACGACGAATATATGCAATTAAAAACTTAAGAGTAAAACGGGTTAATTAGTCCTAGCTAGACTTACACACGTACCCTGAGAGAGGCTGCCCTGCTTCCGCCGGTGCCGGGCGGCGGCCGGCTGGGGGTTGTGGTGGAGCTAGACGTGTCGGTGAGACGATACTCGTGCATGATCCAGTTGGTCTTGAGACCCTTGGGCGGCTTCCCGCGGTAGAACACGAGCGCCTTCTTCACCCCGACCTTCTCGCGGCTGCCCCCTGACGCCATGATGGGCTTATCGGTGCCGGTGGCCTTCCAGTACCCCGACGTCGCCGCCCGGTTCGGCCGCGCGCCGTTCGGGTACTTACGGTCCCTCGGGCTGAAGAAGTACCACTCGTGCTCCCCGAAGGTCGCTTTCGCTGATGCAACCGAGCACATGAATCGCACAAGCACGAGAGAATCACATATATGCACGCATGAAATTATTTATCTACATGTGTGCTTAAAACAATATAATAATGATAATTCTGCATAGTATGACCCACGTTTGATTAGATTAATTAACTGGTACGGATTCAGGGTGTTTAGTTGGGGTACTGGCATACGTACCGGGGAGCTCCCATGGGTCGAACTTGTAGAGGTCGACTTCGGCGATGATGGTGACGGGGAGGGGCACGGAGGCGGCCTTCTTCTTGAGGTAGTGGACGACCAGCTCCTCGTCCGTCGGGTGGAACCGGAACCCCGGCGGGAGCTCCGGCGTCGAGCCCAGCCGCAGCTGCAGCTGCTGCTGCTGCTTCTGCTTCTGCTTCTGTGGTGGCACCGAGCCGGCTGACGAGTCCGGGCTCTCCATGGACCTCATCACGCCCTACCAACAAACACACCAGATCGATCCACCAGAGTATATACGCACAGGGCGCGCTAGCCTTGTGCTACGTAACTGCCGAGCAGCGCTCACCGACGCATGGAAGCTTCTTGTGTGGAGGAACGGGCTGGGCTAAGGAGAGCTAGCTAGCTAAGCTGGGGTTTGTTACGGTGGCGGTTAGGAGGAGCAGAGCAGGCAGGCGAGTGATCTGCGCTGGGATTTTCGGTGGTTTCGGGGCCGTGGGACGGTGGGAGCCGTGGCGAGGGGAGCCGGGAGACGCAGGCAGGGGCGGTGTGGGAAGAGGTGCCGAAGGCATTGCCCCGAGAAATACGGCTCCGTTGTACCCAACCCGGGGCCACGGGCCCGTCACCGCTGGACACGTATGCCGCCCGCCGCTCGTACCGCGTGTCAGCTCGCCACCGGTCACGCCCGCGCGCCGAGTGAGGCCGTGGGCCCACCACCTCCATCCGTTCCCTTCCCTCTAGGCCTCTACCCCTATGCGCGCGCGCGGGCCGGCAGGCTGCCGCTCCCACGCTCGGCCGAGCCCACCAAAGCCCCGCGTCCCATCATTCGGGCCGAATTTGCAGGTCCTTTTCGTGTCAGCCCGTTTGTAACTCCTAGCGGTACTTGGCGAGACGAAGCAGTTCATTCAGTGGGCCTCAGGATAATGTTAGTGGCAGGTTCTTTCTCGGTACTAGTTTTTGGAACCGTGATTAGCAAGAAGTTTTTCTAAGGTATTTTGGAATTTTCAGGAGGGGCAACTCTGTTTACCTTGGGACATTCCAATGTGTTTTTTTGAGAGGGCACGGCACCCTAACGTTAAAAAGTTTTTTTTTTTTTTTTGCAGTCTCGCCAACTGTGGAATTTCGTATCTATAATATTAGGTTTCATGCATTAACGGGTTCACAAAAAGCTTTAGTCGATAAGATAAGGTGGACAATATAATTCAATGCATAGAATGTTTGTAGCGCTTGTGTACCCAAAAATGCTATAACTTTCTCATACTTAACTTTCCTGAAATTGGTGGGGGGAAAAAAGCTGTTTCTGGATTCGAGATAAGAAACGAAAGAAAGAACACGAGCTGATCACCGGTTCAAACGGTGCGAAGCGAAACCGCCAGTATACAGCTTGTTTAACGTACACTTCTAGACGTATGTTCATAGCTCCGGTCTGGGCTCCTAGCTCCTTCCTTTTTTTTTTCTAAAGCAGGTTTCAAAGTTCATATAGCACTATATCATAGGATTAGTTTAACGGATAGTCAAATTGAATTCCTTGCGTCCATTTCCGCTTGGTCCTTCAAAGAAGCGAGCCAGTTGGGCTACTATTTAATATGGCAGCCCGACTGTTTTGAGTCCCTGACTGTTGGATCGGACCAATTCTAGATGCAAGAACCGTCGTCATCTAGAGCTTCATTAAACTCCCAAGGATCGCCGACCGGTAGTTGACGAGACACATATAGATTTTTAATGTATCCGGACGATCAATCTTCACCTGTTTAGTGATATGATGTCTCGAGGCTAGTTGAATGGTCCCGTTAATGCTGTGGCTGCATGCGTGCTGCGCTTTGCAGGTCAAACCGACGCACTAGCCATGTCTGACCCACACGAACGGAGATGGCTCTGGCTGTCCTGTCGAACGAATCGTCTCCCGCAGACACGCAGCGACGGGTAGTACGGAGTAGTGGAGTACTATCTGGATTATGAATTATTTGATTAGTCAGGTCAGAGAACGCAGCCAGTCCCTGCGATTTCTGTGGCGGCATGGGAAAATAGGAACAACAGCAGCGGAGAGAGTTCAGGCTTCTTCAGTTACCCGTTGAACACGGGGAACTGAACACGAGACACGGAGGTCATTGGAAAAATGGAGGCCATGTTGGAGGCAGAGGAGCTGATCTCGTAGCAGTTTGGCGTTGTTCTTCAACGTGGTTGGAAATGGATGCTCTCGTCTCCCTTATTTCTATGGCTTCTCTTCCCTCCCTTTTGTCAGTCTTTTATTTTCAGTGATTGCTTTTTTATTCGTGCGTGCGTTCACACATCTTAATGACATATACATATGTATGCATGTATGTATATACACATACACACATACGTATGTATACATACATACACACACACACACATATATATATATATATATATATATATATATATATATATATATATATATATATATATATACATACATACATACATATATACATACATACATATATACATATATATACATATATATACATACATATGTATGCATGTATGTATATACACATACACACATACGTATGTATACATACATACATACACACACACACACACACACATATATATATATATATATATATATATATATATATATATATATATATATATATACATATATATATATATATATATATATATATATATATATATATATATACATACATATATACATACATACATATATACATATATATACATATATATACATATATATATATATATATATATATACATATATATGTATATACATATGTATATGCATGTATATATGTATATATGCATATACATACACACACACACACATATATACACACACACACACACATACATATACACACACATATATATATTAGCTAGCTCATTGTACTCAAGTAGAAGAGCATATTCAAGAGCAAGAGCACCCTCCTCATCAAGCTGAAGCATCGGATCCTGTCCTTCAAGCTCTAACTCAAATCAATCACACTCATGGAGATTTGAGATGCTCAGTTTGAGGCAAATTATTAGCTAGCTGCTTTGACTTAGCGTGTGAGTGCGCTTCAGCATCCTTCCTCGTTGAGTCATTGCCATCATTGTGATCCTTCCCCCGACTAGTGGGTTTTTGATACTTGATGCCAAAGAGGGATAAATGAGAAAACAAGGATGAAGAATGAAGATGAAGAGAGGGCATGCCTTGAAGAAGATGAATTTCAATGTTATCTATCATATAGTTATCCATATTTGGATATTTTGCTTGTATGAACTTCTTTTATGATTAGTATGTTGAACTTGTAATATTTGCTTTTGTGCAACTTTGCGATATGTTAAATGTTGGATGTGCTACCTTACCGCTTATGTTATGTTAACTCATGACTCTGCAATTACAATGTTCATCATATACTCTTGTGTTCATATTGATTATTCTTATTCATATTGACATGCTTCCATAAGATTAATAAATAAATGAAGCACCGCCAAAATTTCCTCAAATTCCAGAAATATGCATGAATAATCACTTTATAAATCTATATGCACATATTGAGGGGTTGTTTATTTGTTGTTGACTTTAAGAGCAACTAATTCTTTATCTCTATTGAGCTCATCTTTAGAGTTATTTGTAAATAAAAAGTCAAAATCTAGAATATGCAACCTATTCTTGAACTAGATGTATATTCAAAACCTTCAATTTATTCATATTGTCTAGATGCAATTACCAAAAAGGGAGAGATTGAAGCATAGTATTTAAAAGGACTAATATGTTTATTAAGATGATTGAAAGGTTTAATCCTGAGTTATGTTGAAGTCATGTCATAGGCACACAAAGGTGGCCAAAGTTTGATGTGGATCAAGACATAGATCAAGGCAAAAATATATTGTAGTCAGATCCCATATCACATTTGACAGCTAAAACTATGTCAGCCGGAGTGGTAGTTGTTTTAAAACACCCTTTCAATGAGATTTTGTAGCAATAATATATTCCATGATAAGAAAAAGAGAACCAATTGTCTACTTGGCTTCAAAGGGCATGAAGCAAATCACATACTCTAACCTAACACACTGGACATTTTGCTTGGTTTTCTTGTTTGGATTCCATCTGCTTTTGATATCTCTTACCGCTGAGGACGTGTAAGAAATGGAGATATCTCTTGAAGATCAGATCACATCTATCTAAGTACTTTCTATGGAAAGTTATTGTGATTGCCTGGTTTTGCTCATGGGAGGGGTGATCTTGGGGTTTTGATTTTGAGGATGTTTTGACTTTATTTCATGCTGTAATCTAACTTACTATGACATGTAAGAATACATCTAAGGTTGTTAGATCATCAAGGAGTCACTAGCAAGAGCGTATCGATATTTCTCTATTTTATCCGATTTTGTTGCAATATTTCTTATTTTAGATAAAGGTCAGGGCTTTAGCATTGATCTTCATGATATATAGTTGGAATATGTTTATGATATTCTATGGATGATTTGTACAAGTTTTATTCTATTTGGATCAGTGGTTTAAGAGTTCGTCATTTTTGGTCGTGCATCGTGTTGTTTTCTACCATCGTTCGGCAAGCGGTCAAACCGATCGAGCGGTCTAACCGCCCCCTAGCCGGGAGTTAGACTGGTGAGATTGTGAGTCTCATGTGATCTTTGACTCTTGGTTTTAGTATACTTTGTAGACTTAAGTATTTCGCTGTATTGTGTTGCTACCATAGAGAAAATTTTAAGAAATCTTTCAGCCCCTCTGACTCACCGTTCCCGAGCCTAGAATTTTCTCATACCAACTAGGATGAGTTATACTACCGGACGACGGCGAAGGCTAGCTGTTCAGCACAAACCTTCGTGGAATTGATCATGGAAAATTACAAGAAGCCTTTTGGAACCGCGGTCCATTCTTTTCTACTGCATTTCCAACACTGCATCATCATCTTCTTTTTTCTCTGGAGAATACCCAACACTGCATCTTTTGAAAATCAAAACGACCGCTACAGCTATCTCGTCATTCTGACAATCTAGCTTGTCAGAAGCTGCCTTACAAGTTCCAAAACAGTAGTGTCAACTTACGACCCGTTCGGTCGGGAGCTCGCTCGGACAACGCACATGACCCATCAGTCGATCACTGACCACAAATTTAAAACGAAGGGGAAAAAAATATCAGAAGTCAAGCTGACATGCACGCACGGATTCAGGAAGCTGTACAGTACGAATGCGTAAACACCGGCACGATAATACATTTCAAACTTAAAAAATTTGCACGATTACATAAGCAAGTGACGGAGCCAGTAAAATTAAGAAACCTGAACAAGCTCAGCTTAACCTTTGTTGTGACCTCTACGGCTTATCACCATCACCGGTGAGCCTGAACAGTCGTCGGCGCTCCGCCCCTGCGGCCGAAGCTGCTGCCACGTGCACGGGTTGAGTTGACCATGTCCTGTATAACGATCGAATCCTGGATTCTGCAGACGTGTACGATCGGCGACGCCGCAGACGCTGACTGGGTTATCCGGCACGGCCGGGAAGGCGTGTCTGATAGTGGATTACGTCCTAGCACGAGGGTTTGTGTATTGCGGGAAAGGTTAAAAGGAAGCGCGATTGATTGGGAGAGCTAGGTCCGAATTCTGACCTCGCGCGTGCCGCCGGCCCACGACTGGAACGAGGGATCTGTACTGCAGAATCCAGGATTCCAGTACGAATTCTGCGAGATCTTCTTACGGAAATTAAGGCCCTAGGCTGAAAGAATTCTGCGAGATCTTCTTACGGAAATTAAGGCTCTAGGCTGAAAAATAGTGGTTTGTGATTGATATGGCACTGTAGCTAGCTGAAATTACACTATAGTTAAAGATGATTTATTTGACGTAATTAAATTTAAAAAAAATTAAAAATAGAAAAAATATGTTAGCGCGTCACGGACAACGCAAACGAATACGGAAAAAAACCGATAAAAAACAAAAAATCAGAAAAAAGATGAAATTTATGAATAATGAAAAATAAGCTAGAAGTCAGAAGCTCAAACCGAAATAAGCGGGAACTAAGGCGGTGCTGGAAATTATTTACTGCTTAACTGGCTGCCTTTGAAACAGGGAGTGCAATTGTTATAATCAAGGTCACAGGCGCGGTTTGAGACTAGTTCTTCGTGTTGGCGTGGTCATTGCACAGATTTTTTTTTTCAATTGTGTCACTGCAGAGGAAAAACATGTTAAGTAGTTTAATATTCTTTGCATCCTCCTTCGATGGTAAACGGATAATTACAGTGACATGGTTAAATGTCGTTGTTAGTTGTTACATACTTTTTTAGTAATGAGAATAACTAGCTAGTGCAATCATTTTAAGGCTCACAATACATATATCATATGTTTAAATTTTACAAAAAATTAGTGAAAAATCTATAAAAATAATCTGTTTAATCTAAAATTGATAGGAATCGAACTCTGATCATCTTTACTATTATAAAAGAAGGAGTTGGTGGTTGGTCCGGCCTCTTCCACCTCTTCTCACAAAAAGCAGCGCTGACATGTGGCCCTAAATGACCTGCGCCGAATCCAAAAGACTTACGCCAAATTTTATCATACTATATGTTCTGAAACTAACAGTTGGTAAAGTTTTTTAGAACATGTATATAAATATAATCTAAATTTTTTAAAAATCTGTAGCAACGCACGGGCATTCAACTAGTCATACAAAAAGAGAAAGTAGCACACCACTAGACTACCTTAAGGTTGGCACCGTCGTTACAATCTAGCGTCTAGTACTATCATATTTCGGACATGCACGAACATAGGACTGATGATGTTCAACTACGTAAGCATCTTGATTGATCAATCGAGTATATATTCTTAGTTTCTTACAGCTCTATGCTTTGGGATGCATCTGCATTAGGGTACAACGGAGCGGATGATTTTCAGTCGACCAACCGACCGAAGACTTGCGGAGTAAATACGAAAGGGATAAGTGGATATTCGGTACTATTTGTGTCTGACTTCGGCTCCGAGGAAAAAATATGGAATATGATATGTGATGAGTAATATTCATCCGTATATATCCGTATGTCAAGCGCTATGAAAAAGTTTGTCGTGACTTCACTTAGAAAAAGATAACAGACATGTGGATTGCCGTATCTAACCAAATGGAGAATATTGATTTCTCTCCCTTCGATATCTCGACGATTAGTCTCTCCTTGTAGAGGTGCAATCGGGGGCGGATACGGATGGATATCGCTCATCCTATATCCTATTCCGAATTTTTTGCTCGGAGTTGGAGTCGGACACGGATAATACTAGATACCCATTTCACTATTTTATATTCACTTTGTAAGCCTTCGAATATTTGGTCGGACGAAAATTATCTATTTCTTTTGCACCCTACATAGGATATTGGACAGTAGGGTGCAATCAGAGCGAACATGAGGGAACTAATCGTTGAGATGTAAAAAAAAAGAGCACTCAATATTTTTCGCCTATTTAGATGTGCAATTCTCCTATATATTATCTTGTTCTTAAGTGAAGTCACAACAGATTTCCTCATATCACTTGACATACGGATATATACGGACAGATATCACTCATCCCGTATATTATATCACATTTTTCCTTGGAGTTTGACACGGATAGTGTCAGATAACCATTTATCTATTCTGTATTCACTTCGCGAGCCTTCGGTCGGTCGGTCGGACGAAAATTATCTGCTCTGCTTGCACCCCTATCTCCATGTTTGCTCTGATTGCACACGAGGTTAATGTCGCCCAGTCATTGGACGGCAGGCCACCACGTGTCGGCCCGAGGTTAATGCCGCCCGGTCACTGAGCGGTAGGAGCACTATTTTTGCAATTATGGCTAAGATGGTGCTATTTTTGCAAATAACACATCAAATACAACTATTTCCGCTAATAACTCCAAGAAGTGTATGGATTCAAAATATCTTTGGGTATATACCCCCTCCGTTTCTTTTTAACTTGAGGTCCTAGGAAAAGTTTGACCTTTAATATGTTTAAAACTATCTAAATTAGTTATATAAAAGTTATATAATTAGATTTATCATTAAAAATACTTTTATAGTATTATAATCTATTAGTACATCTTAAAGTAAAGTTGTAAAAGATAACAGTTAAAGTCGCATATTGAAGCCCGTAAAAAATAAAAATGTCAAGTAAAAAAGAACGGAAAGAGTACATTGTACTTTAATTATCTGGATCTATATATGAAATGTACATACAAATCTAGACTGCCCAAATTTTTTTGGGTCGATTTAAAAGTTTTAATGCTTGGTTTACCATTGATGTACTAAGGACTGCCCAAACTGAACTGGACTACTAAGGACTAACACATTCTCATTGCCAAGAAATGCAAGAGATTTGCATGTTTACCCACGGAAATACATGTAATTACGTACACCGGCACAAAAAACAAATACTATCCTCGTAAAACCTAAAAAGAAAGTACTATGGCAGCTGGTATAAGTCTTGTTACGTGCGAGAAAAATAAACAGAAGAAATTAAAATGTGAAACCTACTACTGCTGCTTCAAACGATCCATGCAGTCAGTCGAGAATAGCGCGGAAAATGGGGGGACGGAGACGTTTGAAATCAACACCGCATGCAATGAGACACACAAATTGCAGTAGCAGTCTGTTAAAACAATCCTTTGTACGTAATTTTATTTTCTAGTACATGTACATATGCCTGTATCATTATTTGCAAAATCGAATTCTTGCATGGACTTCTGCATGGCTTATTTTTACACTGACAGATATGTCGATCCTCAATTTAATTACCAAAATGAACTAAAGAAAAAAGAACCAATCTCCTGCATGTTAATATTACATATATATTTGTTAATCTGCCCCCCCATCAATCGTACGATATTGTTTTTCTTTCTGAGTTGACGCCAATTCGCCACTCTGAACAGTAATGGTTTCCCTTCAAAGTTACAGCCTGGAGACAATCATCTGCCTTCTCTGCACGCTCTCCGTGTTGTTTATGCTCTCCAGCACGGCGTTGGCTGCTGTCGTCACCAGCTCGGCCAAGTCCCTGCAGAGATAGATCGCCATTGCAGATACAGTTAGTACCCATCACTCATCACTAGTTGTCTAGTTGCATGCATGCATGGCATGCATATGCATGCATATGGACATTTGTGCGTACGTACCCGGTGGTGGGGTCGTAGGTGAGGCCGACCGTGCGCTTGGCCTCGCGGAGGGCGAACCTGAAGCGCTCGATGTCGCGGGGGAGGTGGTCGTTGGAGTCGATGACGGCCTGTGGGAGCACGAGCTCCGAGGGCTTGATGGCGTAGAAGATGGGGATGATGGTCTTGCGGGCCTCGACGAGCATGGCGAGCTCGCGGAGGCAGAACTCCGAGTCGCAGTACCGGGGCGAGAAGATGGTCACGGCGACGCTGCAGTCGCGGATGGCGGCGTCGAGCCGCTCCTCCAGCCGGTCACCGGGGCCCATGGACATGTTGTCCAGGAACGCGCGCAGAGCGCCTTCGCCGCGGCGCTGCACCAGCCGGTCGTAGAGCAGCCGCGCCACCGTCCGCTTGGTGTCCACCCCGCGGTGGTTGATGAACACGTGGTACCGGGGGTGCCCCAGCGCGTCCTCGTCGTACTCCACCCCCCGCGCCACCACGGACTTCTCCCCCTTCCCCACCCCCTCGGTCGCCGCCGCCTCCGCCGACGCGATGCCCCTGAGCGAAAGCTCGGCCGCCATGTGAGCGCACGAATGCCTTGCTACGGCTAGTTCGGCTGCACGAGCGCGTGGATCAAGCAATGTGGTGGTGCACCGTGCACGTACGTACGTGGTCAGGATCGATTGCTCAGGATCGGAGCAGCAGCAGCTGAATTGGTCAAATGGATCGATGGATATTGCTTCGGTGAATATGGTGATGGCTGGGAGCGTGCGGTTTATATAACACGCTCGTTCAAATTTTGTCTCGTGATATTCAAATGGGCGTCTAAGCCGTCGGGGAGAGCTTCGAAAGAGCGTTGGGGTCTTTTAGTCCTGTGTCAAATGTGCCCGCGAAATGGGACAGGAGTCGAAGAACAGGCAAAATGCTAAAAACTACGGGGCTAGCTAGGTCGACGTACGTCGTGAATTGGTCACTCTTGTTTAATTTTGCGTGGACGCGCGTATGCTACTTGTGCATCAATGCAGACGGGGTTCGATCAATTCATCCTCTCCCGAGGTAGAAAGCTAGCCGCATGGCCTTTCAGCAAAAAATTCCAAGTTGATGTGTCCGCACTTGCATGCGCGAATATGATCGATCAGCCGTTCCAACGACCGGAGACAGCATGTGGCATTATTTTAGATACATGGTACTCTTTCAAATGAGGAGAGAATGCAGTACCCCTTCAAAGACGGCGACGGCGACGAGGGTTCCAGGATTGGGGCACGACGACACACCGTGCGGTTTTGATATGTTCAACGCCTCGAACTCGTCCATCCCTTTCTCGTTGTAAAAAAGGGATCAATTTTTGATTGCGATGATGATATAATTAAAGTGCATTAAATTGTAAAAGAACTTTGAGCATCAATTTTTGATCAAGCAGTTTTACAAGCCTAGATTGCGTCAAGATGAGATATTCAAATTAAATTAGTATTCTTATACATACGAGGATATGAAGAATTATGTTACCAGCCGCTTGACAACTATGGCAATTGAAATATAAGCATATCTTTACTATTATAAAAGAAGCAGTTGGTGGTTGGTCCGTCCTTACTCTTTTCTTCTCAGCCATTCGATTTAATTTGGACCATTCATCTCTTTCCTCATCTCTCTCTCAGGATACAACCGCCCACCTCCACTTTTCCTATCTCCTCATGCATTCTGGTCACCCTTCTCTCTCTGTCGCTTGATCTCTAATGTTTGATGTGTGAAGTTGGTCAGGCAATAAGTTCCGCCTCATTATTTTTTATGATTTCGTTGCAACGTACGGGTCTCTAACTAGTAAACTAAATGTAGAAGATAAAAGTCTTAGATATCGTGTAGTGGATGAGAAATAAATCTTACGATGCTCCATAAGGAAAAAGCAAGAAGAGTGTACATGTAGATCTCCAGTCGTGTTTGTATAAGAATGTACAAGAAACTTCATCGTTAGAAAAAAAGGGTGTGAAATAGATCTCGTGCCTTTGATATGCCTAAATGAACACATTATTTGACACTCTGAAATCTAACCATCCAGATCACATCAAGATGGCTAAGAGTGAGATGATAAATTCAAAGTGCATTAAATCACCAAAGAACTTTTACCACAATTTTTGATCAAATAGTTTTACAAGCTATCTAGCTTGCATCATGATGTGGTTTCTATATTAAATTTGAATACTTAAACGTCTTCTTACGTGAAAAGTTACGTTACCAACAACAATCGCTTATTAATATTGAAATATGACTATTTTTTTTACTAAATTTAGAAGATGACAGTATAGTGTGGTGCAGTGGATGGGAAAGAAATACTAAACTGTGCACCTTAAGTTTGTGTAAGATGAAGAAGAAATTCCATTACTTGTTAGTGGACTAGGGTATGCAATAGATATTGTGCCTTTTCTATTTTTGCATAAACATGTTATTTGACACTCTCTAAAGCATGAAACATTTAGATCACTCCATGATGGCTTAGATTGAGACGATGACAAATTCAAAGCACGTTATGTTCTCGGTGAACTCCGAGTGCCAATTTTTAATCAAGCCGTACAAGAAATTTTGTACTATGATGATACATACAAATTAGATTCAAATACTTATACACTAGATGTCACGAAAATTTAAATTACATGTGGTAGTCACTTGACAATTGAAAATGACAATTTTGACTAAATGTAGAAATAATTATTAATTTAGCATGATATTGCAAAGTGGATAGGAAATAAATATTTAATTGTATAACCAATGACAAATATGGAGTTCCCATATAGCCCTATCTTTGTGTTTGGATACGATGAAGAAGAAACTCTACTATTAGTGAAAGTGTGTACGAACTACCCTTGCTGAGCATGCACTTGGACACACTTCAAAGTCTAAACCACCCGAATCACCATTGAATGACAAAGATTCAGACAACGAGAGAGTTGAAGCACATCAAATTGTCATAGAACTTCAAGTGCCAATTTTAAATCGAATGGTTGCAAAAGCCGCTACGTATCATTTTGAGATATACAGATTCGTGCAAATACTTATACACCATATGGCATGAATTTATACGTAGCTTGCAATAATCACTTGACATACCGCTGGAATTGAAATATGATCATTTTGATTAAATGCAGAGAGCAACAATATGACATTGCGAAGTAGTGCGAAATTGACGCTTGAAGCTCGAATGTTCTTTGTTCTTATGATTTGATCATATATCACAAACTGTGCAAAACCATCCTAACATATGTCTATGCCAAACAACATACTACACCATGATTTCTCTCACTCGAATAACTATTGAATTTCATACATTGAAATCCTGCCTATGTTGTCTCAACTCCATCAAACTACCTTTCATAGCTAGGAGTATGATTTTTCACGATTTCCTATCCACATCAAATGTTTAGGAGTCGAGAAATAATATGCATTGATGCTATTGCTACAACACACGCCGACTCACCGACCTGTGGGACCCACAGTCCAGTGGCACAGCAAGTGGGAGGCCACTGCACTACTTCCCCAATCGCCGTCGTCCCCGTCTCGCTGCCTCCCATCCACCGCCGCCCGCTGTCCTCCCCGCCCACCGCCCGCGGCCGGCCACATGTGGGAGCGCGGTAGGCCGCCCCGCAAGCCGCGACCGTCCCCTCTCCTCTCGCCGGCGCCAGCGCGGGCGTCGTCCCTCCCAGCCTCCTCCACCCCAGATCCCTCCTCGCCCTCGCCGCCCGCGCCATGCCGCCGCGCCGCCCTCCCTCTCCTCCTCCTCCTCCTCCTGGCGTTCGCACTCGCCCTCCTCTTGCTCCTTCTCTTACCCTCCTCCCCTCCGCCTCCCGCCTCCCACTCCTTCGCCTCCACCTCTGCTTCCTCTCCCGCCTCCCCCCTTCCCGCCCCCGTCAAGATCTACATGTACGACCTGCCCGCCAAGTTCACCTACGGCGTCGTCCGCTGCTACATGGGCGCGAGGGCTCCCTCGGGGTCGGCGGCCGCTGCCGCGGCGTTGCCCGACGAGGAGCTGCGCTACCCGGGGCACCAGCACTCGGCGGAGTGGTGGCTCTTCAAGGACCTCCGCCGCCGCGGGCCAGGCGACCGCCTCGTGGCCCGCGTGGACGACCCGGCCGAGGCCGACCTCTTCTACGTGCCGTTCTTCTCCTCCCTCAGCCTCGTCGTCAACCCCATCCGTCCCCCGGTGGCCGCCAATACCTCCGGGGTGGCGGCCGCGGCGGGGCCCTCGTACAGCGACGAGTCCATGCAGGAGGAGCTGGTGGAGTGGCTGGAGCGGCAGCCGTACTGGCGGCGGCACTGGGGGAGGGACCACGTGTTCATCTGCCAGGATCCCAACGCGCTCTACAGGGTGGTGGGCCGGATCAGCAATGCCGTACTCCTGGTCTCTGACTTCGGCCGGTTGCGTGGTGATCAGGCCTCTCTCGTCAAGGATGTCATCCTGCCGTACTCCCATCGCATCAACTCCTTCCAAGGTGATGTCGGGGTGGACGGCCGGCCCTCGCTGCTGTTCTTCATGGGAAACCGGTACCGAAAGGAGGTGAATTCTTGAATCTTCAAAGAAATATGATGACTTGATTAAATTGGGGGCATTGGTTCATTTAAACACCATTTGCATTTTAAAAGGTGCCCTATATGCTACAGAGAAAACATTAGCATTAGATTTAATTTGTGACTACTTATCAGATCATTTCCAGAGCACTCTCATATGATGCTAACTTCTTGGTTTTATGTTGATGTTTCTCCTGTGTTTGAATTATCATGTCATATGATAACGAAACTTATTGTGTCATTAGATGAAAAGAAAGTATGTGCTTACCTTGGATACAGTGTAAATAGGGAAAGACAAATTTTTATATTTTACCGCAAGTCTGGGAACTGATATCACAGGAGAATTCAACTAGGAGTCTAGGACATAATTTGGTTTTTAAGTGGCAACATATGCAATCTGTAGTGAATTTTGATCTTGGCATATTTGTTGTGCTATGTGTAATGGCTTGTTGCATACACAAATTGGCCAGAAATATTTCTATGAGAAATTATTATGATTCAACAATATACTTTTGCAATTCTGCGGACCGCAATCTTTAAAAATCTCAGGGCTTTTTTGCACTTCCTTCAAAAGCCTACCTAATTGATAGTTTTGTTTTATAATACTCCATTTTGGAGGGAACAACTCTCCCACCGTGAACTCTTTTGTTTCTCTTTTCCGCTACTTTATCTCCTTCTCTTTCTTTCGTATTCGATATGTTCAATATGACATCAAAATTTCAAGACATGAATCACATTGTCAATGATTAGGCTGAGCTAGTGATCAGTTTTCCCTGTTTCCGGTTCCAATAATTGCATCACATAGTTAATTACTTAATTATACATGATACATAACTTGGTTAGGAACAAGACAGAAGATAATAAATACACCATCTGAGTATAGGGAACACTGGTCAATGGAGATAGGAAATCAAAACCATCCTTGAAAAAACAGTATGTAATAAATGAACAAGATAAAGCCTGCTGCTTTTCAGAACTTCTCTAGAAGCTTTATTATTCAAATTCATCAAATTATCAGCATGCTTGTTTAGTCAACATTTAGTCAACGTCTTGCTTCTGTTTTGTGCTCTGTTTATGCAATAATATGTACTTATGCTACGGTTGATTATTCTGAATAATGTAGGGTGGGAAGGTCCGTGATACGCTTTTTCAAGTTCTTGAAAATGAGGAAGATGTAATTATAAAACATGGAACTCAATCAAGGGAGAGCCGGCGTATGGCTACAATGGGAATGCACTCATCGAAATTTTGCCTCCATCCTGCTGGAGATACTCCCTCGGCGTGCAGATTGTTTGATGCATTTGTCAGTTTATGTGTTCCTGTTATAGTCAGTGATAACATTGAGTTACCATTTGAAGACGTTATAGACTACAGTAATATATCAATTTTTGTTGAGACAAGCAAGGCTGTGCAGCCTGGATTCTTAACTTCGATGCTTCGAAGGGTCAGTACAGAGAGGATAATTGAGTATCAGAGAGAAATAAAAAGGGTCAGTACTATCTTACTTGGTTAATGTTGCAATGCATTGTACATACATCTTCTGCTACTTAATAAATACATCTTTTAATTCTTAAGAACAATTCCTTAAATATGAAACAGCATGTAGATGTGTCTTACAGCAACAGTATCCTCTGTGCAGTTTATGGTGTTCCCTTTTTTGTATATAAAAAAATTATGGAGAACAACATGTAGATTACACATATATGTAAAGAGAGAGCAACAGAAGTACAGAACTAGCTGGAATTATATGTGAATTCCTGAGAAGTATAGTGGGTGAGTGACATACCGACATGTAAGATTGGTGAACTTCAGATGACTGGGAAAAGATTCAATGAGCCAAAGTATAACCCAACTCATCAATAAATCTTTTCAGGACTTGATAGCAGGCCAGTTGGAATAGTTATTTCTTAATTTGGACTACCAAACAACCAAAATCATTATGAAGTCCTATAATTACTGTATCGAATTGTACTAGGAGCTGAAAAATGAAACTCCACTTGTTTGATTAAGCGATTTTAGTGCAGAATTGCTGGTTATACTTTCACAGTTATACTAGCACCCAACACTGGAATTGGCTGCTTGGTACATTTTGCTAGAAAAGATCACCAGTTCTTTCTTTCTTGCCCTTTAATATGAATAAGAGCATGGATGACTAGTGGTTTGGGATTATTTGGCAAACTAAGTCACTTTACGTATATGATTTATTTTTTGGTAATCATATATGAGTTATTTTATGCTCTTTGTTATGTTATAGCAAAGGCCATGGATGGCAGCGTCTAGGGTTTGGCAGCAAAACTACTCAACTCTTATGTGTAATCAATTTGCCCCGATCTCCTAATAATATTTTATTGGGAAGTCTGCAAATTGGATTTCCCCCCTTACATGGTGATCTTGTTAATGTATGTGGTTAAGATATGTGACAAGAGCATGTCTTAGTTCAATCTGGTTTGTATGCACTAGCATGTGGAGTGTCAATTTTATTTGCAAGAAACTCAAGGAATTGCATGGACTTTCAATTTAGAGGCATGCAATGCATATCAATAATTTGACATATTAGTTTATTTGCTGAAACTTGAATATTTGTTTCAGGTAAAACATTACTTTGAGTATGAAGATCTGAATGGACCAGTGAATGAGATATGGCGCCAAGTTTCCATGAAGGCACCGTTGATCAAGCTGTTGATTAACCGCAACAAACGCCTAGTTGAAAGAGGCACCAACGGAACTGATTGCTCGTGCATCTGTTCAACCCCAAGTGAAGTAGCCACTGCTAGGTAAATAAGATGGTTCTCATTGCCTGAAGGAAACCAAGCTTTGTGGCCCCTTCTGAATGATTAAATCGCATGATTTTTGGAGGTTGCAGAGCAATATATATATGTACAGCGAGGATCCTATTGGTTCTTGTCGACACTAATTGCCTGCTGATGTCCTTCAATTTTCAGTAGATATTAGAGTGGAGTCAGCAGTAAACAACGCGGCTTTGATGCCCTTGGCCTCGATAGAAGGCGCGATATAATTTTTGTATGTATTTGTCATATATGTCTGTTAGTTTCTTTCTTTTTTTTTGGTCAGGATGTTATTCTCCAGTTTTTCATTCAGTCATCTGCATGGGCAAACAAATTGTACTGATTGATGTTTCGAAAATGAGCCAGATGTAATGATAGAGCATGGCTACACGTGGAGCGCATTCGGCCGAACTGTGCCTGCGGCCTTGCCTCGTCGGCCTGTGGGCCGCACGTAGCGGCAGCGCCCCCGCCGTCTTTTCAACCGGGCGCACGCAGCACGTAGCCGCAGCAGCCCAGTCCGCCCGTCAAAATCGGGTAGGCCAAGGCACCCCACCGTCGCGCGGGTACGGGCCGCGGCAGCGGTAGTCCGTATAGGCAGCGGCAACACTGCTTCGGCGGCTTGGGCAGCGCGTGGAGTTGCATGATGCGCATGCACATGGCATAGAGGATTAGACGTTAGTTCCGCCCACGCCGGTTAACCAACGGCCTACCGTTGTTCCCAACATGTTAGCTTTCTTCCTTTTCAGTACGCTGACTCGCATCATAGTATTTTAAGATTTAAAAAGTGTGTTATAAAAAGGTTTAGATGAATCTTAATAGAATTAGAGTTCTTACTTATTTTAGAGTGGAATTTCTACTCCACACGAGGGCTATATTAAACTACGAGGGGGTGGTTATAAAAAACATAAGCAACTAAACAACGAAGTAAAGAAACCACTCATCCAAAGGTAATGCTGCTCATAAGCAAAGTTATCATAATGTAACAAGTGATATGAGAACCAAGCTCGGATTGATCTGACTAGTGAGAATATCGGTAAACCGTTTGGTGGCACAAAATCAATATAGATGTTGATGATGTGAAATTAAGTAGAGAAGTTTGATTGCGAAGAAAATTTTAGCGTGTAGCAATATGTGGTGAAAGATATCCTTGTCCAACAGGAGCCAATCGATGCTCTTGAAGAGGATAAATAGGAAAAGACGTCCGATGAAACCTGAAAGGTGATGAACAGAAAGTTGTCAATACAATCCGTCTATATCTCTCTGATGAGATAAAGTACTCAGTGATCAACGAGAATTCACCGAAGAAATTATGGAAGGACTTAGAAGAATTGCACAAAGTAAGGTCGCTGACAAATAGGTGGATACTAAAGCAACAACTGTACAGCTTGTGTATGGCGGAAGATATACGGTTTGTTGAACATTTCAATATCTTCAACAAACTTATCACACAGTTGATTAGTGTGGATGAAAAAATTGAGGAGAACGACAAAGTCGTCATATTAGCATCATCTTTACCACCATCATGGGAGCAATTAATGATGAATATTCTCGTCAAAAAAACTACTCTAAACTTCAATGAGGCAGTTGCATATCTATTGGAGGTGGAGTCCATGAAAAAGCTATTGAAATCTTTATCCTTAAGTGATTAAACATTGGTTGTAGTAGGTGTTGGTGGTAGAAACAAAAGTCATAGGAAGAAGAAGGATAAAAGTAAGGGCACATATGTATGTTATCTATGTGACGAGGAAGGTCACATGATAAAATACTTCGAGTTTGAAGCAAATGGATGCATGCTCAACGGTGGTAGCAAAGGATGATTTAGACGTATTAGTTGTCAGTCAATCAAGTACTTCTCATAGATGGATATTACATTCAACTTGTCGTTTCTACATATGTTTGGTAAGGAAGATGTTTGACGAAAGATCTCTACGTCCGACGCATGAAACTATTCATTTAGCATATTGCAAGGGGTATGCAATTACTGAGCTGGGAACAATTACATTGGAGATGTATGATGGAGCACATTACACATTGATAGGAGTTTGGTATGTTTCTAGCTTAAAGAAGAATCTAATATATGTGAGGTCGTTTAAACTCGAAGGTTATAAGGTATCATTTTGAGGTGGAATAATGAAAGTTGCTTACAAAGGGAAAGTGATATTGAAAATTATCTAAAGCAATAGAAGATACCGATTGATGGGTACACCTAAAGGAAGGAAACCAATAGGAGGTTTGATAAAAATTTTGGTTAAGAGAAGGAAATCGTATCATCAACGATAGATAATCAGATCTCATCTGCAGTTATGTATGGAACAACAAAGACAATTGCAAAATCTAGCAACACAAAGGCGACGGTGCGAGCTGTTAGAAGAAGGAAGACGTGGTGGGACCAAGCATGCTATACCGACGAGCAGATGAAGCTTAGAGGCAGTACAAACTTATAGTATGGAAGGCTATAGGAATATGAGGTGTGGATAATTAAACTACACAATAAATGAGCTATTGAGTAGAAGCTCTGAGCAGGCTAGCCCGGACACTGACATGCATATTGCGGTGATGTTTGTGAGCCCTTATGGTGGGGGCACTCCTAAAGGTGGAAAGAAAAACAAAAAAATACGAAGGTGACTTGGAGTGAGTTCTTAGATGAGTACAGTAAGTTCAACGGAGAAGAGTCAACGTGAAGATTGTCAAGCATGGTGACTCATATCATAGTCTTTTAGGATTTATAAATGTATGCTATAAGGAGTTACAGATGAATCCTAATATGATTAACATTCCTATTTTCTTTTGGAGTAGAATTCCTGCTCTACTTTGAAGGAGGGCTATGAGGACGATATAAAGTCATGAGGGGTGGTCATGCAGAACCTAAGAAAATCAAAAAAGTAAAAAGAAGCCACTTATACAAAGGTAAAGGTGCACAAGAGAATTAGAGGCTACATTATTCTTTAACATTAAATTCTTGTATAGAGCAATGATCCAAGGATGCTAAGAGATTCGAAAGGGTTGTGAGGGAGCGACATTCCTTTATATTCTTTTGAGGTTATGCTTAAGGATTTGAGGTCGGTTTCATCGAATCTTTTATCTCATCGTGGTTACTTCAACGTCGTTATTTTGGTTCTATCTATGAGATTCATCTTCTTTTTCCTTATACCGTACACACCCGTAGCGTATCTCATAAATTCTGATTCGATCTAAGAGCTAATGCACATAAGAAGAATATCAGGGTGTTACACGTCCAAATCTTAAGCCATCAACGGTGTGGCAATAGCCCACACTTTTTAGTTGAAGTACAGCTAGCAACACACCCCGCTAGCGATTGATTGAAAGGCAGTGACACCTTATCGGGAAATAGAGGTGGGCATTGGGCTGTGCCGTGCCGTGCCGGTATGGCTCGGGCCCACTGTGCTTCGGGCCACTTCGTGTCGTGTCGGCTCAGCCTAGTCATCTCTTTGTACCCTGCCGTGCCGGCCTATCTTGCCTCTGGCCAGGCCCAAGTACGGCCCAAAGCCCACTATACCGATGTTCGTGCCATGCTAGTCCAAATCTAGCCCAAAGTAACTATACATAACGAAGGCGACAGCGACAATGATAGCAGCGGCCACCATCTTCCTTTTCTTTTAGCAGCGACAATGGTAACTATACACAACAAAGGTCCCGAGAGGGCACACGGTTGCGAGCCCGCTGGTGATCCACAACAGACTGCCGTACATCTACAAGGATCCCGAAACGTATGATCCGGATCAGTTTGGTCCTGGGTGCGTTCTCGTACACGGCGTTTGGTGGTGGCCGGCACGCCTGCGTCGGCGAGGCATTCGCCTACATGCAGATCAAGATCATATGGAGCCATTTGCTAAGAAAAATTTGAGTTGGAGCTGTCGTCTCCTTTGCCCCGGACGGACTGGAACGTGGTCATGCCGGGGCCGAAGGGAAAGGTGATGGCCAGCTACAGTAGACAGAGGCTGTCTGTTACCGCCTAAATTATGAGCCGGCAAATCGCCAGACGCTAGTATTTGTTGGCTGGTGTCTTATTTGTGTGAGATCCAGTGAGTTTCCTGACGAAGCATTCATAAACGGAGCCTTGGGCACATCACGTAAGATTGTGTATCGATCGTCTGTAGCTCTATTAATTATACTCCACGTAGTATGTTAAACGTGCATGCTTAGTTATCAATAATGTCTGTTTAATTTTCATTCTGCTGCTTGTTACATCCTCCCTGTCTCCTGCCATCCCTTGCATTCTGCACAGTTTGGTGTTTATGTACACATAAACTTCACAGTTTGCTCGCTAATAATTTGCCCAAATTGAAAATAATATGTATCAGTACAACGACAAAAGGTGAAATTAACCAGTCAAACCTCTCATTTCAAATGCCTCTAGTTGTTGCATCCAGTGTTTCCAGACAGTAAGCAGATTTGCTATCAACAACTGACAAAATAGCTAGTTACTTGCTTGTAGCACCAGCACCGAAGCCCGTTCGAAAAGAATATATATATCTACAATGCCACCATATTTCCCCCCTCTGCAGTTTTTAGGCAGAATTCAACGATATACCACTCACCATGTTGAGCACACATTAAACCAGTGAATTTCTTCTGTATATGTATTCTAAACCAAAATGAAGCTCTTCACGAGAACCTCAGGTTGCGACCAACTATAAAACATCAAGGCAATGGAGACAGTAATGGTTAAGGATTCTCTCAACAAGACTGTTGGATTCAGGAACCAGTGAAGATGTAATGCTGTTCCAGAGGTGGAAAGTGGTTGAGTCGTTCACAATCCTAGAAAACAGAACATCATGTTGTGCCTTTTCAACCTTGTTACCTGGTTCTGAAAAGTACCTGCAGTACACCAATACCACAATGAGCATGCATATCGCAAATTAACTAGTACTCAACTTCCAGCCAAATATCTGAAGAGTTGGCAATTAGTTTTAACAATGGTTTTTCAAAACATGTATTTAACAATGACACATGTAAATAATAAACATTTAGGACGGCTCACATGCGTTTGGTGACTTTGTTGAGCTTCGCAAATGAGTAAACAGTTCAGCACAAACATAGACTCACTGTCGCACGAGTGGGTGAGTCGTGAAAAAAAGTACAGTGGTAGACAACTACCCTGAGAGAATTTTAACAAAGCAATTTTCGAAAGCCTGCCTGGGCAAAGTACATCATAAGTGTAAATATTCTAGTTTGAAAAGTTTATGTTGCTGGTTGAGATGGAACTTTGACGTATAGACTGACAACTGTAAAATTTACTGTTGAAAATTACTTCCAAATAGTAAATCTGAACAAATTGAGCGGCCTTGCAAGCACAAATGGATGAAGAAACTACATACCTCGTAATATCTGTACAACTTATAGGGTAAAATGTAACTGAGGGCTCCAACTTTATGTCAAGATGTCCCTTGTTTTGATCAGCTTTGTCGGAAAGATTTCTTATTACTCTTGTCATAAGTTCAGCGCCATTCCATTGCAAGAGAGTATCATCATATGTTGAATAAAATTCCTTCAGGCACTCCGCCAAGAATGGGCTGCAATTGCCATAATAAGGTGTAAAACTACATGTGTGCAAGCTGTAGTTAATCAAACAAAAGAGCATGAGAACATTATGTAAAGCATGTGCATCTGACACATATATCCGTCACGCTTTGTGTTACAATTAAATCGTTGCCTTTCAAACAGTTCACAAAACACTCAAAACGTTACTTTCAGGATTTTGTGCTTCTCATCCGTGATTCACATAATAATTCTTAGTACTTAACTGTAACAAAAAAAAGACCAAAATAACAGGAACAACAAAATTTCTTTTTTCAGTGAATCAATAGAGCATTAATAGATATGAATTTTATCTGTGTGTTGCCTATTACATAATAGTATTAACTTGTGATTTTAATTACATGATATCTGTTTATCCAACCATAATTAAAAGACCTATTACTCAGGTAATGGTCTGTTAGGACATGATGGGACCATTTGTGTACTTCATAATTCAAATAAATATAAAGGTGTGTGAAAATTCATGTCCATTTAACATCTACAATGTGGCACATAATCAGCTGGATTACATACCAAGCCAACTGGAACTAGGACCTTGATGGGTAACTGACGAAAATCAATGCCTAAGTTGTAATGCAATATAACATTGCACGTCATTTGAGATGTCCAGAAAAAAAGGAATTAAAGAAAGGTTTGAAAGAAAATAGAGTACTATTACCTAAAGAAAATAGAATACTATTACCTCTGCTTTTCAAATGCTAATACAGCACCACTAAAACTGGAATTTCCAGAAACTTGTTTTACTGCACCAATAGAATTCCGGAGTGACTTCAAAGGTTTAAGTACAATAACATCAGAGTCAAGGTATATTCCACCATATCTGCATATAGAACATAGATACATAAATCAGTCAAATTCTTCCTCACAGAGAAAAAGGAATTAAAACTGTACTTATGATTAGATTTATGTTCTGATGAAACATAACTTACATAAGTATCTCACTCATGAATATTCAAGTATACAGATTTACCATACTTTTGGTCCAGTAATTAAAAAGCATGATAAAAGGCAATTTATTGAAAGGTAGTCTCAAATAAAATTTGCTGATTAATTATGTGTTTGTTGAAGGGAAGATTGATACTGATATGTCAAATGCATGGTTTTATCTCATATTCTTTATCATCTGTTCATCCGTGAAAATAAAGACACCCCCTTTTGATGATATGCCAACTACTCCCTGTTTTCATGGCGGCGTACAATACTGATCTGGCTTAGGATAACTGAGAATGAATGTTTTCAGCTAAAGTTTTCAGAGTTTGTTCTCTCTAGATGCTTTTAACAGACTGTAAAGTAAACGATGCATGTAACTCAACAAGTTTTAGGACTAGTCTGTACTTTTATTATCTTACCTGTAAAGAGCAGCAAGGCGTACTAGCTCACTGTAATGCAAGGGGTAGTATATTGTCTTCCGCCATTCATACCACACAGAAGCAAAAACATGGGTTGGAGTACCCTCCAAAAGTTCATCAAGGTTTGGCACTGCAACTGCAACTTTGTATCTGCAAGAGGATGAAAATAACTTTATGACTAAGCATGCACATGTCAACACAGATGTAGCTAAAAAAATTCTGACTAAGATCCATAGCATGCAAGGTTTATTGTACTAGTGGTCACATACAAACTAAATACAGATTACTGTGTGGAACACCTAAAATTTTAGAGTACATATGTAACTCTAAATGAATAGTTGCAAGAAAAATTAGCTTAGTTCTATGATTTAGTTGGGGGTCCACTGACAACACATGGTTTGGCTCCTGCACCTAGTAGGTACTAAGTAACTAACAACACAAATCTAATTATGCCCCTACTTCAAATTACAGAAGTTACAGGAGGACTATAAACAAGTAGGGCAGTTTATGTTGTAGTAGGAGCAAGGTGGTAATCATGATGTTGAACGGTGCACAAAGGCCATAATAGATTAATATGTGGTTGCAGAGCTGTCCATATTTCTGTTGCTGGACTGTAGGTCACCATATAAAGAGGATGCTGGGGTACAGAGCAAGATGAAATATGTTGACATTCTCACAGTGCAAGAGGATGCTGCGGGCGCACAAACATGGAGGAAAACCTCAGGAAGGAGGGAAAACGAAAGGAAATCGCTTGGTCTGGGGCTTAACCGTAAACAGGTACAGATGCTAACTTAGAAGGATGGCAGTTTGGCAAAAATTAACTAAATCTACGACAGTCAGCTAAAACTATTGAATTGAGTTCTAAATGTCAATAAAGAATTAAAGATGCAATGACTACCAGGAAGAGCTCAACTGTCAGTTTGGTAATCAAGCAAAGCATAAAGCCACCAAGTGCCACCAGCCATTGAAACAAAAGGTGGGAAAATTCGGATAGAAGATATTTTAAGATGATTCAAAACGTGATGTCATTTGCTTATTCGGTACACATGTAACACTACAGTCAAAAACAGCAAACTTTTCCTGGTGCATGACTCATCCGAAGAGCTTTCAATAATTCAGCATGTAAAATTCATTTGTATGGAGTATGCTGTAAAGTTTAAACAAATACTGCAGCACATAATCCACAAAGAACATGCATACTTAGTTATGTGTTGCTCTTTTCAGAATCAAGTTGATTGGGATTTCAGACCATCAAATATGTAATTTTTTGAACAGATTAATGCTGAACCAAATTTATGGACCATGACCATCAAATTGCCTTTTGAAGGAGATGAATCCAGAAAAAATGAGTCAAGAGGCAGGGAAGATTAAAGTTGGATAGTAAACAGCAAAGATTAAGCAAGAAGCTAAGTGCATCATTTGTGATAGTTGAGAAATGTTAATTAACTTAATCTAGGTCAGATGTGTATCATCCACCCAGAACTTGCTCAGATGTCACTTCACATGTCAATGATAAAACAGTTGAGATGCATAACCTAAGAGGTGAAGGCATCTTTTTTTTTTCTTCTGGTTGTGCAACTAATGCACCCAATGTTATAGCATAGATAAATTATATCTGATACCTTAGACATTATATAAGAAATATTATATGATACTAATAAAATTATTTCATCTTTTAAAATTTCAAGTTGGAAGTATGAATTTTCTTTAGTTTCCCAATTAGTGCTAGCTACTAAAATTAGCTCTTCTGATTAATCAAATAATAGAGATATGGACACTAGAGTAATGTCTCGATAGCATACATGAAACCAAGTGATACTTGCTCTAAAGAAGTGCCAGAGAAAGAACTCCAGCTCCAGTGTCTCTGATAGCATGACCAAGCATACACATAAAACATACCCTTCCTTCACAAATTCCCGGAAGAACTCCAGCTCCAGCGTCTCTGATAGCATGACCACACAGGCGTCAGGGTGCTGCTGGAGCAGGCTCTCCAGCCCACGCTGATGCCGAACACCATACGCCCACTGCGGGCTGTTCCACACCATGAACACCCTCATGGAGCACTTCCCATGCTCAAAGAACCTCTCCATGAACTCAGAGAACCCCAAATGTGGATCAATCCTCGGGAAGTATCCCCACCTCCTTCCCTCCCCCTGCTCCTCGTTCACAGTAGCTCCCATTCCCTGCTTACTATCAGATGATTGGAGACTCCGCCGCTCAAAATTCTTGGGCGCGGCCTTCTGGATCTCGGCAAGGACCGTCCGCTGCACCATGCGGTCGCCGCGGGTTAGAGAAGTGAGGCCGGGGCTGTCCGGATCCTGAAGCAGCGGGTGGTTGCGCGGATTAAGGAATTCCAGGTTGGACCGCAGCATCCGATCGCGCCGGAGGTAGTCGGCCTTCCCCTCCAGCCACCGCGCCCACCCAGCGCGGAGCCGCGTCTCGGCGCTGCCAGAGGCGGGCTTGAGGAGCAGCGCGTCCTCAACCCCGCCGATGGACGAGATCTCCACCCGCAAGTCCAGATCCACAGGCTCGTCGTCGGATCCGAAGGCGGCGGCGGCAATCCGATGCGGAAAGTCGAGGTGGGGTAACCCAGCCGGCAGGGAGTCGCCGGCGGCGGGGAGGCGGAAGGGCAGGCGGGCGACGCCGGAGGCGTGGTCCCAGACGAGGGACGCGGCGGCTGCGGAGGCGGAAACGTCGTCGGCCGCGTCGGCGGCGGAGGAGTCCTCGTCGAGCACGTCGAGCTCGTCGATGCGGTCGTCGTCGGGATTGGAAACAGCAACGCCCTCGGTGGCGGAAGCGGTGGTGGTGGTGGTGAGGGCGAGGTCTGGGTCGAGCGCGGCGGCCACGACGTCGTCGTCGTCGGCGAGGAGGGCGGAGGAGTTGGAGGCGGCGGAGGTGGAGGTGGAGGTGGAGGAGCGGGAGGAGGAGAGGGGGAAGGGGAAGGAGGAGGAGGAGAGACGGGAGTGGAGGACGGCGAGGGAGAGGAGCAGGAGGAGCGCCGCGACGACGGCGCAGAGCTGCGGGCCCAGGCCGGAGCGCCGCCGTGCGGGGTGGGAGTGGGAGCGCGGCAACATGCTTGCGGTTTCGGAGGGTGGAGTGCGTGCCCGGCGCAGCTTTCCCCTGCCCCCGCGACGCACCAGCCGCGCGTCCGAAGCCGGGTTTTCTTCGCGTCTAAACCATGCCCGGTGACACCCAGTCGCAGTCGCGCGGCCTCACCAACCTCACCCACTGGCCACTACTGTCAGGGAAGCTGACTTGCGCTGTGACTTTCCTGAGAGTACACCACATGTACTCCCTACTCTCACCACGCAGGCATATATGTCTACACAATAAGAATTTTTGTTAAAACTTCTTTGGTGAAGTTGTATGTCTGGTTGGCTGATTTACGTGAGCTTAATAAGTTGAACCTAACAAATTGAAAGGTGCAAAATAAGTGCTAATTGTGTTGCCTCTGTCTATCATAAACTTGCAAATCACAACTTGTAACCAAAGAACATGTTCCATTGAGTCATTTTGATGTGAACTAACCATGAATTAGTAATCATATTCTTCAACAACGTACAAATTGTATACAAAGCAGAGCCTAAGTGAAAGCGTATAATAGTAAACTACACTAGGGTAAAGCGTGGATAGTCAATCACCCTCTTCTTTGATAGGTCTGGAAGTAGACCTCAATTGGTCTAAATATTTGTGCATATTTCATTGGAATTGACAGAATTGACATATAGCATAATTTACGTCTAACGACCTAAAAATAATTGTATCTAAAAAATCACAACAGGGTACTTCTGCCCTAGAAAAACAACAGACTTGCCTTCTCTTGTTTGTTGTCGGATAAATCTCCATCACCGTCGATCTTTGGCCACCCATTTTTGGCTTGTGACTTGACAAATGCTGTTAACAATTGATATCATCTTTAGCCAACCGATGCCCAAAGGTGCATTGCACTCTCAGGTGCATTTCTATGTGAAACCCTGCACGCAAATACATAGTGACGAAGCAAATTGCTCCTAGCTCTAATACTTGCTACTTGAACAACATAATGGTATGTCAATGTCATGGTAACAACTATGAATTACTCACCGGCATCCTTCCCTTCCCGTAGTTCGTCCTCTGTGGCAACTCCATTTATGTAGCAATTTTGCTTCTTCACTTCGGTCTAACAATAAGCAGTAAAAACACGTATCATTGTTTTGGAAAGGCGACCCCTGATACACGGCCATATTTACCTCTCAAGATCCTTCGTTCCTTCGTGAAGAGAGTGGCTCCCTGGAAATGATCAAGCAGCAAGTTGAGAACAAAAGGTGATCTAAACCTGTATTTTGTGCCGTTTTGACTGTGCAAGGATTTTCAGCAATTCACGGGTGAACTGCTAGCCTCGCTGGTTCAACGGTTCAACGATGGTGTAGACCCTGGGAGTGTGTAATATCTCTATATCGTCCAACTAATCTCTTCACAAAATTTAATCGATTTTTGAGCCGTCAGATGATGATGTAACCGTGCAGATGTACCCATCCAGATCTGAGATCCCAATCATCTTCCCCACACTCTAACCCTCCTCCCTATTCAACCAAATCCATGGCTGCCATTGGCTACTTCCATTTCTTGCTCGCGCCGCCGCTTGCACGATGACTCACCAGCGCCAGCGAGGCCCACCGGAGCTCCACCTTCCCTTCTTCTTCCTCCCCCAAGCGCCCCGCCCTGCACCCCCCATACTCCGCCGCCATCCCCTCCCATGCCTCCCCAAGCCCGGCGTAATCCCCCACACCATGGCCGTCGCCAGCGTCCTCCCCTAGGGCACAGCCATCGCCGGTCCGGTGCGTCTCCTTAATATAACGAAAAGATGGGGTGGCATACGGCGGAGGGGCGTTCGTCGTCGGTAGCAGCAAGCCGGCTTCGCCAATGGCGGCGCCACCGAACATGAGGAAGATGCCACCCTTTTATAAGTGGACAACTAACCACCTATTTATCTTAGTGGATACTATCTACTATTACAATAGGGGAAACTCGTTAACCCCACACACAGATTTTACTCACACAAATTCACTTATGCACGTCATTCAAAGCGTATAAATGTGCATATGCTAAATCCATAATCTTGATCCGCTTTGATCAAACTAGCTCTATCTTAACCGAAACCACCTCCAACGCATCACCTATGCACCGCGGTTTTGATTTAAGATGGTTTCTGAAATTTTGGTCAAACTACCAAAATACCCTTCCTTAACCTGATCATTACCAACCACTACAAGCAATCGTCATACTTGCCACGTGTAGGTGCACCACTAGCTCGCCACATGTCACCAAGTCTTCTTCTTGATTTGATTTGAGATCGGGATTGGGACCAAAGCCTAGACGAAGGGGGCCGTCGCCGCCATTCTGTTTGATCGGTGGAATTGGGAGTTGCTATCCATGGCCCATGTGAACACTCTTTTGTGAAATTCTTGAGCCCATATTACAAGGGAGTAGCCTGTTGGGGTGAATTTGGGGTGGAATGTGGAAAACCGAATATGAATTATACTAAACATATGAATTTAAATATACTCGAATATTAATATAAATTAACAGATTTATCCGCGCAATTGCGTGGCTAAATATTATGATATAATTATCTTTGGTATACTGCCTATAATTAAAATACAATTGTATTTACTATACAACTCTTATATAAATATAATTAAAATACAATTGTATTTGCTATACAACTCTATATATATATATATATATATATATATATATATATATAATTAATCTGCCTTTGTTATAATCTGGCCCCATCAAAATAAGTGGTGGAGATACTTATCTTTTTATCGATTAATGTGATAATTTTTAGGATGTTTCTTTTTATGATTATTGTGGGATTTGTTGCCCTCAAAACAAATAAGGTACCTTGAATCCCACCAGTTATTTTTATTTATATAGATAAAATGCCATATAAAATATGAATTCAAATCGAATATCTACTTACCTCGATCGGATTCGGATATCATCGTAACTTAAAGGATAGCAGTATCTAACTTGTATTCATATTTGGTAGGATAACCGAAGATATCTCGTAAATTAACAAAATGTATATTGATAAAATGTCAAAATAAACAGTGAACATTACTATCCTTTAATATCCTCTATGATTTTCTAGTCATTGACTCATTTATTATATGAATTTATAAAGTATGGTACATGTAATTATACTTTTGTTGTCAATCACAATAAATAATTCTCTAGCACATTATATAATTGACTCTTTCCTGGGTGAAATTCATTGTTTCACCCACCGTCCACCATCGCCTCAAGACAATGCCGCCCGCTCCCTAATTACATTGTTGGGCCCCAAGTACCCCTCAATCCTAATAAGTGTTAAAGACTCACCACCGTCGATCATCGAAGTCGGAGCAGATTATCAAAGAAACTAACCACGAATGTTCATGCAAATCCTAAGTGAGAAATTTGGTTGTTTTTGGGGGTCAAGTGCTCCGTCGCCGTTCTCAAAAGGAAATATGCAAGAGAACCTGCATATGAGCATATTCTTGTTTTTAAGAATTAGTTGAATTGCTCTCGCAATTGCATGGCTAGATACTAAAATACATGCGTTTATGTTTTAAAATATAGTTATATTTGCTACAAAACTGTAATGCTTATGACTAGAAATAGAATTATATTTCTTATACAATCATAATAGTCCTCTTATACATCTGATTAATCTGTATCATTATAATCTAGACCCATCATAATTGATGGTGTATATGTTTCTCTTTTTTCTCCAATTAATATGGTAATTTCTACCCCTTTAGAGTTTAGAGCAAACTCAGTGGCTTCTTTTCTTTCTTTGTTTTAATATATAATAGATGGGACTTCAAACACATAACTACCGCAACATTATGCACTACCAATAGGTTACATACACAGCCCCAAAATTCATTCAGAAATATACACATCCCTTCAAGAAAATACAGCTTTCCCTGACAATAATGTTCTCAGGAACTGCATTGATAATGATAGTTTCAGACTCCCAGCTGTTCTTAAAATGAACCGGTAAGCAATGTTTGTCTCATGTTTTATAGTCGGATCAATCAACACCACCGTCGATCTTTGGCCACCCATTCTCAGCTTGTGATTTGACAAACGCAGCTAACAGTTTGATATCATCTTCAGGTAGCCGGGGTCCAAAGGTACACTGCCCTCTCGGGGTGCATTTCTCTCCAAAACCCTATACGCGATGAAGCAAAGCAATTAGATAGTTGTCGAATATTTACTCCTTTGAAAGATGTAACGGTGGGTCATGGCTGAAATTTACATACTGGCATCCTTCCCTTCCCGTAATACGTGATGTTGTATATCTCTTCCTCTGTGGCAACTCCATTTCTGAAGCAAATTCAGCTCTTTGTCTCAGTCTAATAATTGAGCAGACAAAGTACATGTTGAAGTTTAACAAATAACAGGTTACCTCTCAAGATCCTTCATGAAGAGAGTGGCTCCCTGGACATGATCAAGCAGCAAGTTGAGAATAAACGGTGATGTAAACTTGTTATTTGCGTCGTTTCGACTGTGCAAGGATTTCAGCAACTCACTGGCTGCAGGATGTTTCCTCCCATGTCATGGCAGCCGATGCAAGCCTTCCGGAACAGCGCCGTGCCTTCGGGAACTGGTTGCGCAAACGCTGTGCAAAAGGAAACAGAAGATCGTCATGTTTAGCATTCAATTTTCGGTGTGTGATGATTTTGCTTCTGTATATGCCTGCAGAGTACTTATGTTCTTTAGCCAATTCCATTCAATTGTGTTCTTTGTATTGAGTTGTATGCACCAACCAGTTCACTCAAAAGCTTAAGCTGATGAGGAAAGGTGGGCAATTCACTTATACTTCAACACTCCCCCTCACGTGTAGGTTCTCTTAGGCCTAATACGTGGAATAGAAGTGGACTGCAATTATTTTTTTTAATTGCGTCAGCTAGGCCTTGAACTTGAGACCTCTTGGCTCTGATACCATATTGAGTTGTATACACCAACCAGTTCACTCAAAAGCTTAAGTTTTTGGGTGAACTGGTTGGTGCATGCAACTCAATACTTTGGCGTTGTTTCTCAACCTCTACACACTCCCTTCGTCCAAAACCAGGAAATCCACGCATCATCACAAGCTAACAACACTTGTGTAGTTCGTGTGCGCAACCACCATCTGTAACCACCATTGTCCATTGCCAGCAAAGAACAACAACGGTGTGGTGCCGCTTGAAGGCAAGCTACTTCAGGTTGCCAAATCCTAAATG
The DNA here is from genome assembly GCA_036346245.1 of Bonia amplexicaulis. NCBI lineage: Eukaryota > Viridiplantae > Streptophyta > Magnoliopsida > Poales > Poaceae > Bonia > Bonia amplexicaulis. The sequence continues at coordinate 72,267 of JAYGGG010000569.1, forward strand.
CCACCTAGACTATATGTTAGCATTTCCAAGAACCCCTTCGTCACATCCACACAATTTCACACTGTTTGTCCCCGAAATAGGGCGTGTGTACTGAAATGGCACAGAAAAATCAACAAGCTTTCCCGCAATCCCGCATCCTATTTACAAGCGAGACACTGGGCAAACCTGGTGGAGCAGCGGCATGGAGGCCAGGAGATGCGGTAGCTGCGAGGAGGAGCGCCGCAGCCAAGAGCGGCGCGGCCGCGCGCTCTGCCGCGCTCCCGGCGGCGGCGGATGGGGCAGGCGGCGGCGGCGGCGGCCTGCGGCCAGGGCGCGCCCTCGCCCACGTCTGCTTTACGCTGCAGCAGCACGCTGCCCATCTCCGAGGAACGGAGAAAGAATAGGAGGCGCAATGAGACGGCGGCAGAGGCAGCCGTGTGGCCAGAGGAAGCCGGTGCATCGCGCGCGAGTTATTCCCGGTGTCCGTGGACACTGGACAGGTAATCTAGGAGCTCGAATCGAAGCTGCCGATTGCTAGGGACTAGAGGCTGGTTCGAGTGGACGCCACGTATAGTCTGGCGATGGGATGGCAGCGGATTGGGTTGGCCCATACGCCCAATCCATATCCATGCTGAACGACGCTTGGTCCAATACGGACCGACTCCCACAATAAAAGTTAAGAACGGACGTCCGATCCGGCCATAACTCCATAAAAGTTAAGAACGGACGTCCGAACGGATTGAGCTTGTTGTATCTTTCTACCATGTAGTGTTTATGACATGTTTATTGTCATATTTTATCCATTCATGTTCATGCTCTGAATTGTTTGCTTATATTTATATGGGCATTGAATTTTTATTGGCTACCTCTCATTCTGAACCATATGCTATTATTCTTACTTGTTATATGTTACGAGATCGGATTTGCATGTTATTTCTCACTAACCTCGGTTCCAAAATACATACATCTTAATTATGTAGTGCTAATATAGGCTTTACATGAAAGGAGGAAGATCATATACGTGATATCTCAGCCGGGTACCAGGGAGTAGTCAGACCGTCCATCACCTGGCCTGCTAGTTGGTGCCCCATGTCCTGAACATACATGACCACCACAAGCAATAGCCATGACTGCTTCGGTACACATGGATTCCCATGCATTGGCACACCTGGAGCATGCCCTCGATGTCCCTGATTTCTTCGGTTCTATCCGGCCCCTGTACTCTTGTTCTCCTTTTAATTGAATGGCAGAACTTCTGCCCGTTTCATCCAAAAAAAAGCATGTGCTGCAGGGCACTGAGCAAGATATGTCCCGAGCTGGAGTTCTGTTCAGGGAAGCAAAATTTCTTCTGCTCTTAGCAATTTCCTGGAGTTCAAGAGTGGCGTCGTGTTCTCGTTTTTGTAATCGAGCTGCACATGCTTTGGCAAAGCAAGGGCATAGTATGGACCCGGGTGCCATGATGTGATGGCATGACACGGTTCATGCTTTTGTAAACTCTCTGGTGCTTAGCGATTTGATGGCAACTATGGTTTAATGGAAACTTAGCATTTCCTTCGGGAAAAAAAATAGTTGCCACACTGCCACAGTACAAGAACAAAAGCCAAATTCACATGTCGATTCAAACGCTTAACAGAATCGAAGGTCTCCAACGTCATGGCTCCTGTTGTCAAGCTAAATAGCTTAGACGGAGCTACAGCAAATGGGGAGCTTGGATTAAACAAACCAATGTACACTTAAACAAAATAATAACAAACAACACAGTTGGTTTCAAATGCATCCAAATACATCAACAACATCCAGACCAAGAAGGCAAGCAATAAAACATAACTAGTCTTTTAAACACACAAGAAATACATAGAAGTCTTCATATAGAAATCCGGTTATATAAAAGAAATAAGCCCTGCTTAACATAAAAGACAAATTCAGTTGGTATGTCGCCACCATGTGAGGTAGTGACTTTGAGCTTCGCTAATGCTTTTATAACTCTCTTAACTTCTTAATCCAAGTTGCGCACATGATAGAAGTTGATTAGGTACTTTAGCAGCTAAAAACAGCAAACATGTCTTGCTCGCACACACACACACACACGCTTGCTTACATCAGGCCATTCTTCCGGTTGTCCCAAATGCGAGAGCCCCTTTATAAAGTACGGATTATTGAAAACTGGCAACATGTACTTGGTAAAAATACAACATAGGGTCGTTTCATCAGTCTTCCTAATCTAGACATGATCATGAGCAGTTTTTGCTAATAGTTTAGCCCGGTGTAAACTGATATGCTTCGGTGCACTTTTTTCACTGATGATCTCACCATCGGTAGTCATTTGAAACCTTTTCTTTTGGGGAGTTCTCAAATTCAAAAACGCATGTCAGATCATATCATCAGGGTTCTTCTTGAAGAGTTAGGTTAAATTGTAGAGCATTGAACTAAATGTTAAGTTTTGTGCTTATAACATGTGGCGCACAGTAAAACATGGCTTGACGTTACAAGGTTTCATAACAACAAATTTAAGTAGAGGGTGGAACAGACCATATAGGACTATAATGCTTTCCACTTCTTTTTTTTTGAAAGGGAATGCTTTCCACTTTTCCAGATATCTTGCTTGCAACTTCAAAATGACATAATATTGTAATAGCATTGCTTGGAACAAAGTAGCCATAATGGGTTGAGTGATTAGTGCTAGCATGTTCCATTAATTTAGTTTCACAGACAGACTAATTTTGGAGAAAATAAGAAAGAATTAAGGAAAGAAAAGGCACAAAATAGACAAATTGACACCAATTTAATATTCAAGGTAATCTGTTAGTTCGCAATTCATGTTCATAAACATGTGTTTCGTAATGAAGCTATTCAGAAGACAAAGTACAAATGATTTTCAGAGTTCCTACCTGCTCACTTATCTTGAAATCTACTATATGCCTTCAACACTAGTCCCTAGTCTACTATACATATTCCAAAATCACATGTTTCAGAACCAGATCACATTTTCCAAAATCATTGAATCAATCTACCGCAAAGTATAAATCTATTCATCAAAAGCGTATCACTGTACCAGAGTACATTCCTTTGGTAGGTCATGGCTCTTGATGCGCCTCGAGGCAGAGGGAGAGGTCGATGCGCGCGCGCTGGCACTGGGAGCGCTTGAGCGCGGTGCCGGCGCTGCCGCAGAGGGTGCGGACGGCCTCGGTCTCGCTGGGGCAGCACGCGGTCACCACGCATTCGGCCAGGGCCCGGTTGAGGTGCCGGCACAGCACCTCCGGCTGCAGGGGGCCGCGGGCGGCGCTGCGGTGGCAATCGGCGAGCGCTCGCAGGGTCGAGGCGCAGGGCCCCGGGACGGGCAAGGCCGCCAAGGCGCCGTCCGAGTCGGCCTCGGGCTCTTGCCGCCCGCCGCCGCCGACGCTCCTGCTCATGGGAATCGGTGGGAGATCGGCGCTTCAGTCCCGGCGTCCCGCCGTGATCTCCCCTTCTCTCGAGGCTTCGCAAATAATCGCTAACCATCAGAGTTTCTCATCGGCCTGATTAATTGATGGGGCGTCCCATGAGTGCGTCCAAAAGCTGATTTGGGCTGGGCCAACAGGCTTCCAAGTTCCGAGAGAGAGCGGTATTAGAAACCATCTCGCTAAGTGCTTTATCCAGAGGTCAGACAACAAAGTGCTTAACGATTATTTTAGATTAGTGTATGTTATTGGCCTCTTTAGATCAGTTAGCTTATGAGTTTTCTGTATTCATTCTGGCTTTTAAGCCCAAGTTTTTAGATTATTTTGTACTGTGATAGTTTTTTGTACCGTAAATGTTGATAATTTTTTCAACCTAATTAAGATTTAAAAGATTTAAAAAGAAAAAAGGATATATCCAGACAAAGCAAAGGAATAAAAAAACACAAAAAACCTAAAATAGAGTTAAAAAACTAAAAGCTAGAAGTAGCTGAAAACTAAAGCTCTAAAGAGAGCCACCTTAGAAGGATTAGCTTATGAGTTCTGGTCAAATCAAGCTCATGTTGAACTCTTATCTCTATTTTTTTTTGTCTCTTGCACAACTTTGTCGTGTACGCCTATTTATACTAGATACTTCGTCTCATCTTATGACCGTAACATTATCTTAAAACAACCTGTTAATACGTTGTCCTAAACCCATCCGTTCTGAAGATGACGGTAACTTACTTTATTTTCACGATTTTGTTCTGAAGATACAGTCTACAGAATGTGCTTCGAGATTCGTAGTCCTCTCCCCCAAACCCCGTTTTCCTTCCTCCTAGCCATATATACTCGCTGTCCTTGGATGCCGGCGCCGACGCTAGCTAGTGGCACCGCACCGCACGGGGATTACAGTGTCAGCCAGCACAGCAGAGAGAACGCGCGGCTCACGGGCGAACCAGCAACATCACACGTCACACTTGGTAAAAAAAAACCCAAATAAAGCTTACTTTTTTACTGTAGACCAGCTCTTGCACGATGCATGAACGAGAACTGATACGCACCCCGCGCCGTCCCGTCCACGGGCGGCACCGCGGCTGGCTGCCTGACCAGAAACGTCCCACCGGATCACTGGTACCCGAGGGAAGTTTTTGTCCGGCCTCCATCCCTCTGCCCTGTTGCCGGTACCGTCTCGCCCCCACATCAAATGATCACATGCTGACAGCAGGCCAGTCAATCTATCATCCATCTCCCCTGCCGAATGAGCCCCCCGCCCGCCCGCGCCGCGGCGGTCCGGTCTCACTCACCACCGTCGCACGCTCGCCGCCCCGCGATTTCATTGAAAATCCACCGTATTTTTTTTCCGCCCCGGAGTGGAACCGGTCGCCCTGTCGCGGCCCCGTCCTTTGATTCCCCCTGCCTGGGCGCCGCCCGCTACGGGACGCCCGCAACTACCAAAAACGCGACAAACGCAGACGACCACCTGGCTCGCTCGCACGCGCCCGCGCCAGCGTCCAACGCTAACGGCGACCCCTCTCTGCCTCCCGAGTCATCAGCGTAATCAGCTATCCCCTTGCTTGCCACTGAGTCACTGACCGCCTCGCTCGGCCTCGCCCGAAATTATTGGCCTCGATCGGCGCGGCAGGCGTGATGCTCCAGGGCGTCCTGTCGCGCGCGCCCGGCACCGACGCGGCGGCAGCGATGAAGGCCAAGCGGGGGGTGTCCGCGTCCGCGTCCCCCGAGGGCGAGGAGCGCGCGCGGGGAAAGCGGCTGCAGCTGCATGGCTCCCCCGCGGCCGCGGGTTTGCAGCAGGGGTTGGTGGTGGCCGCGGGGGAGGAGGCGACGGCGGAGATGCGGGGGCTGCGGCTGCTCAGCCTGCTGCTCAGGTGCGCCGAGGCGGTGGCCATAGACCAGCTGCCGGAGGCGAGGGACCTGCTGCCGGAGATCGCCGAGCTGGCGTCCCCGTTCGGGTCGTCGCCCGAGCGCGTCGCGGCCTACTTCGGGGACGCGCTGTGCGCGCGCGTGCTGAGCTCCTACCTGGGGGCATACTCGCCGCTGGCGCTCCGGCCGCTCGCGGCCGCGCAGAGCCGCCGCATCTCCGGGGCGTTCCAGGCGTACAACGCGCTCTCGCCGCTCGTCAAATTCTCGCACTTCACGGCCAACCAGGCCATCTTCCAGGCGCTCGACGGCGAGGACCGCGTCCACGTGATCGACCTCGACATCATGCAGGGGCTGCAGTGGCCGGGGCTGTTCCACATACTCGCCTCCCGCCCCTGCAAGCCACGCTCGCTCCGGGTCACCGGGCTCGGCGCGTCGCTCGACGTCCTGGAGGCCACCGGCCGCCGCCTCGCCGACTTCGCGGCGTCGCTCGGGCTGCCCTTCGAGTTCCAGCCAATCGAGGGGAAGATCGGGCACGTCGCCGACACCGCGGTCCTCCTCGGCCCGCGCCACCACCGGGAGGCCACCGTCGTGCACTGGATGCACCATTGCCTCTACGACGTGACGGGCTCGGACGTCGGCACGGTGCGGCTGCTCAAGAGCCTGCGGCCGAAGCTGATTACCATCGTGGAGCAGGACCTGGGGCACAGCGGCGACTTCCTGGGCCGGTTCGTGGAGGCGCTGCACTACTACTCGGCGCTGTTCGACGCGCTGGGCGACGGCGCCGGCGCCGCGGAGGGAGAGGCGGCCGAGCGGCACGCGGTGGAGCGGCAGCTCCTGGGCGCGGAGATACGCAACATCGTGGCCGTCGGGGGGCCCAAGCGGACGGGCGAGGTGCGGGTGGAGCGGTGGAGCGACGAGCTGCGGCGCGCCGGGTTCCGGACGGTGTCCCTGGCCGGGAGCCCCACTGCGCAGGCCAGGCTGCTTCTTGGCATGTACCCGTGGAAGGGCTACACGCTGGTGGAGGAGGACGGGTGCCTAAAGCTCGGGTGGAAGGACCTCTCCCTGCTCACCGCGTCGTCGTGGGAGCCGACGACGGACGACGACGGCGTCTCCATGGCCGCTGCCGAAGGCCACGATTCTTGATTACAAGACCGGGAGCTCAAATCCAATTGCTGCTATTCTTGCAGCATCTTCTTGGTCATCCTTTCTACTTGCTAAGTTGTCACGTTCGATCATCTCCTTGTGAGTAGTATTTTGGCTCGTAATTAAGCTTGTTCGATCATTCGTTCTCTCTTCAGGTTCGGATAAACATTCGATTTTTGTACGCTTCTGTCTAAGAATAAGATATGCGCAATGCGTGATTCTACCTGCAGCTTAATCGGAGATTTCGATTCTGGTGAATTAGCGATAGGGAGGTGAGGTGATAGAAGAAGTCGCACGGCCAGACGGCCTGGCTCTGTTGAGCAAACACCACCGTCCACGTGTCCAGAACTAATAGCACAACAGAGACAGCTTACCCGTCCTCTCCCTCGCTCTGCGAGAACGTACAAAGTTTACATACACTCTACGGACTACATGTCAGTCACTCGGTTGTCTCGTTATGTAACGACTTTTGAGGAGCTACCGATACGAGTGACTGCTTGCACGTACGCGCACCGTTGTTTTGTGGCTTCGATGCGATGGGTTGGCGTATGGGTGTGGCGCGCACGCCAAGGGATTTTAGCTAAAAAAACCTCGTACAACTTGCTGTCAAATGCATGCGTTCTATCTCCGTGCGAGGCATTGACGTACTGCAGAGATCACGAGCGACTGGGATAGGAAATAGCACGAATTTTACTGCTTCGTCACACCTCGACCGTTACGCAGGTAAAAAATGCACAACAAAAGTTCATTTTGGCCCACTTAATTGGGCCAGCCCAGATATAAACGGTACCGGAAACCTCAAAATTAAAGATCGGATCGGGCTGGCCCGTTCAACACTCGCGGATTTGGCCCGGCCAGTTGTACTGCTAGCCATGGACAGGGCCCAGTTCTTTTCTCCGTATCACTTAGCGCCCTGTCGTCCTTACACGTGGATAAATCAACGCGCACTAGCCGTGACACGTCACACGTGGACCTCGTAAATTTTGTCTGCCTGACTGGTGAATGACTGCTTCTCCGCGCTGCGTGTGGGACTCCGCCAGATTCTGTTCACAACCCAACTGGCAACCGCAGATTCGCGGCTGGGCACGGATGTGACCGGCCGGCCGCTCCTGCTACTCATCCAACTCCGAGCGAACCCGAAGCCGTTGTCTGCTTCAACTTCTGATCTGCTCTGCGTATCCTGGCTATTTAAATGTATACACACGACACTGAGCATTGCCGGGTCCATCGTCCGTACCAAACCGCCCGTCCCTCTAATTCTTCCGTCTGCTGTTTCATTTGTTGCTGCGTCCGCTCACGCAAGTATGAGCTACTATAATCAGCAGCGGGCCGGTACGCTGCTTGCTTCTTCCCATCGAATTTGCTGCGACCTTTGCGTGGACTGATCGCGTGATTTTTTTTTTTTTTGCCGGCGTAACGATCGAGCAGCGTACCCGCCGCCCCAGGCCAACTACGCGGAGACTGCGCCTCCGCCGCCGGCGGGGCTGGCGGTGTACATGCCGCCCCAGGCCAACTACGCGCCGACCGCGCCGCCGCCGCCGCCGGGCTACCCTACCAACTTCGACGTGGCCGTGAATCCTCTGCAGCCTGCCCAGGCACAGAGCCGCGGTGACAAGGCCTTCTTGGAAGGATGGTAAGCTTGACGTCTCACTGTATATCATTATGTGCAGTGCACTGTAGATTTGTCCAAGCTAGCTCACCAGCAAAGACTGGTGGGTTCTTTTAGACTATGTCGGCTTTTAAATTCTACCTATTGACAAGAGACAGTATCTTAAGTAAAAAAAGTGGTATGCAATTTTGGTTAATATAGCTAAATTCGGTAAGTAGCTATTATAATTAATTTATAGACATCACCTTAAAAGGACATATCGTTTATAAGGTGGTTATTGTAACAGAAAGTGTGAAACCAAAGTTAAAGTCCAGAATAAGCCAGCCGAAGGGTTTGTGCTCGCTGAGGGCTGAAGAGTTGCTATATTTCAGTGACGGATGCCAGTCTACCATGAGCTGTTAAAACTCATCAAACAATCTTTTCTGCCGCCTTTTCTTCTTTATGCACCAACCATTAACAAACAATGACACAATCCTAACACGTCTCAAAAAAAGATCCTAACGAACAGAGACAAATATAAATCTACTTTTAATCGAAAAAATTGTTTTGATTGCAGACGGCCTGGTGCATTGAGAATTAACTAATGAACAATGGTGCCGTAGCTTGGAGGAAATAAATAAAGTTGTTTGCTAATTAATTAGGACACAATGACATGTTGATCTGACGATGGCTGTTGCTCTGTTTTTTGCTACAAGCCATTCATTCATCTCCACTATAATATGTTTCTCTAAAATCTGCAAAATTAGGGACATAGTGATCTACTGAAATATTCACCCTCTGTGTTGTTTTGCAGCTGTGCAGCCCTTTGCTGCTGTTGCCTCCTCGACATGTGCTTCTAGGCTAGAGAAAGCAAGTGTATGAAACCATCAGTTGCAATTTATATTAGTGTTGCTTATATATCCATATGTTTTAGTCTGAACTTGTAAGTCCGTTTGTAGCTCAAGAACTGTTTGTGCAATACCAGTTATACCTTCTATCCTATTAGAAAAAAATATCCACTTTTCAACCTTGAACTCTGCTCTTGGTTTGTTTTTCAATTCTGCACTATAAAATCATCCAAATTAGAACCTCGAACTACCGAAACTGTCTAGTTTACCCCCAAACCAGACTAGTTTTGTTGTCTGACATGGCACCAACGTGTCTATTTTCCACTGACATGGCATCAAGATAGAGTTGATGTGGCACTTTTCTCTACTAATTAACTCAATTGCAATATCATGTAAGCGGCCCCAGTTGTCATACACACAGACATACACGAGGAAGAAGGGGGAGACATAACTAAGGCAAGATAAGGGAGATGTGCAACGATAGTTCTGGTGCCTCAGCGGTGCGGTAGGGTGATGGTCGGGTGGAGGCAACCTTAAAAATGGGTTATTGGGAGAGAGTGGGAGCTAGGGAAGACAGTGGTGTGGTTGGAAGCGCATTGGCTTGTGCTTGCGAGGGGCGCGCACACGGTAATGTGTGATGACCGAAGTCGGGGGAGGAGAGAGGCATTGGTTGGGGATGCAAAAGGCCAAAACAGAGAGGCACATAGGCATCTACAGAGAGATAGGAGCTTGTCGGTGTGGATGTTGAGGTCGGGGAAGAACTAAGGCAACCTGGCGACGACCGAAACTTGTCGTGGCGGCGCTACCCTAAAAGGGGAGAGCCAAAATTAGAGGTTAGGAGAGGAAAAGGAAAGCTAGGTGGAGCTTGAGGAGAAAAGAATTGGCTTGGAGTTCACCTGAGGAGGAACAGCATCGATGGCGGTAGGCTTAGCTGGAATTGGGGAAGAAAAAGGCGGTAGCAAGCTTCTGTGGAGTAAACACAAAATTGATTGAGGGGAAATGAAGAGGAGCACCTGGAACACTATGTGACACAAACGGTTTTGGGAGATTTTACTGAGTTCGATGGAACATAGAGAATAGGATGTGATGGTGTCAGGAGGCATGTCATCAGATACAAGGAAAAAATGGTGTTCCCAATGACCGTGCGGGAGGAAAAGAAGGATGAGTTGACGAGGAGATAAAGGAATCCAAGGCAAAGAAGATGGACATGAGTGCGAAGGTCGAATCTTGAACGAGCTCAAGTTTAATCTCACCCTCGGTGCACAAGGAAGGGGGGAGAGTGGAGAAGGCAACGGGGTGTGGCTTATATGGGGCGAAGAACCTTGTGATTTCTCTGTGAGACACGACGACGAGATGGATGAGAGGAGCATGAGTTGAAGCTATGCGTGGTGATGGCATTCCACACAAAAGAACAAAGGATGGAGAAAGGTGGCCTTCGCTGTTGGTCGGCAAGTGGAACACATCTAGTTTAGGTAGAGAAAGCACGAGAGAGAGAGAGAGAAAGGGTGGAGGAAGAGTGCCGCATCGAGGGGGGGAGGGGAGGGAGTAAAATGGATGGTTCCAATAGTTCGAGGTTCCGATTTGAACTGTTTCAAAGTTCAAGGTTGAAAAACAAAACAAGGACATGGTTCAAAGTTGAAAAGTGGATTTTTTTTTTCATTCTATTATGTTGGCATAAGGTCTATATTTCTACACCGTACATGAGGATAATAAAGATTTACCATTTCCACTTTAGAGTTGTTGATTGCTCAGGAAAATATACAATCTGAGGAAAATACATAAGCTCCGGTAACGACCATAATAATAATTACTGATGGTATCTCTGACAAGTATATAGGATAATAGAACTTAAAACATTTATACTCGAATCTACAAGATGGGGAAACTCTTATGCCTCGGGATCAGTGAAGTAAACAGGGCTTTCTAGGTCATCATTGTTTGCAGAAGCAAATGAATCTTCAGACCCTATCGTCGATGGAGTTGAAGTACTCTCTTCAGAATCCGAGATTTCATCATGTGGAGCAATAGGTTCTTCAAGCTCGGACTCAGATCCAGACGTCCCTAACATGAGCTTGTGAATTGCGGCCTTGGCCGTGTCAAGAAACCATTCGTCCTCAGGAAGAGCGCTGAAATAATTTTAATGAAAGGAACAAGATTATGTTGAGCAATAGACAGACAACCGAAAGATTATCATAACAGTAAAAGAAAAGCAGCAAAAAGATTTTTGATTACAGACCTTTGTGGGTCAACATCCCTTGATGAGAAAGCTGCAATTGCTCTAGTTATGATTGCCGACACAAGCTGCTGAACTGGTCTGTGTGGGTACCGTCCACAGACAGCAATCTCAACAATGAAGTGCATATCAAGAATAAGCTGAAAGGAGCAAAAGATTGATACTTTTAAGTTTTAATAATTGCATCCAAGTAACACGAACATTTGATATAATGTACCTGCTGAAGTCCCGAAGGCTGGAGTTGGATGGACTCATCCTCAAAGACATCCCAGAATTCTTGTTCATTGGATAGCCACATGACAACCGTTTCAGTTAGCCTTGAGAGGAAGACCTTTTGTATCTTCTCTTTGCCTACTAGAACATCACCAGCGACACTAGCTAGCTGTTGCAATCTCCCAAACAGTGCCTGAAAGAAAATAAATAGGTGAGACAGATATGTTCTGTGCAAGCATTGATTAGAATGAGCCCAGTAATTATGTATCACATTGCCCTTTACCCTCTTAAATTACATCCCTGGGATTAAATGCTGTTCAAGTTTGTGGATTTTGGAGAATTTCCTCACACGCATTAAGCTAGACCAAAGAGGTCAATACAATGGGCCAACTGGCCTTATTCCTATTCTCATATACACATATACATTAACCCCCCTTCAAACTCAAGGTGGATCAGTCTTGAGTTTGAAAAATAGAAAACCATGTTGGTCCTAAGTCTGTGGTTTGGTAAAGAAATCAGCAACCTGTGGCTCCGAGGGCAAATAGTGAAGAGAAATAGTCCTATGTTGACAATAAGACCGAGTGAAGGAGGCATCAGTACCGATGTGTTTGATGAGCTCATGTTTCATTGTTAACCCATGCATATCTCTATCCTTATTCCTGAAAGACAACATGCACCTTGCCCTTCCCCACCTTCAACCTTACAGGTACAATCATTTTGAAATGGGGGCTGGGGACTTCCATGCATGCCAGTTAATAGAAGAGTTACTTGCCAACTAATGAACACAAAATAAGGTGCTGTGTTTATGATGGATGGTATAAACATATGCACTTACAACATAAACATATTAAGAAGAATTTTTACGGTGTGGAATAGGGATTCAAATGGAAACCACCCCCATTGATGCCTTCAAAGATAAACTATGGTGTTAAATGTTAAGGGTATATGTGTCTTTTTCTATTATCCTTGTAGTCTAGACTTTAGTGAGTCCTTGTACTATATATAGCCCTATGGGCTGCTATTGTAATACACTCAGCATTTCACATTTGCATATCTTCTATTCTTGTAACATGGTATGAGAGATTTGGTTGAATACCTAGCTCAGCTCAGCCGTCTTTCGCTACCACGTCGTCCGGGTGCTCTCTACTCCCGGGGGTGGCCACGTCGCCGACCGCGGCGCGCGCCAATGCACTCACTGCCACCACCTTCCGACCACCACGTCCACACCCGCTTCCGCACCACCGAGACGCCAGCGCCCGCCTCGGTCGCCGTTGCCCCGCCTTGGCCGCCGTCCACCGCTCCGGCCACCTCCTCGCGCGAATCCGGCGCCATCACCCTCTCTGGCCGCCTCCTCCAGCCAGATCCGGCCAGATCTAGCTCCCTCCGATGCACAACGATGTGGCGTCGCCTCCCGGCCGTTGCGTCGCCACCTTCCGACCGTTGCGTCGCCGCCAGGTCGCTGCGCACGCACCTGGCCCGGATCCGACAGTCTCCACCGACGGCAAGCCTGGATCCAGCCTCCCCGCGCCGGATTCGACGCCCTCCTCACTGTCGCCGCGTCTCCCCCGCCTCAGATCCGGCCGCCGGGCTCTTCCCCACTGCCGGATCTGGGCTCCCCGTGCCAGATCCCGCCGCCACTCGGCCCTCTTGGCCTCTCCTTTCGGCCACCGCCGCCGGATCCCATCGCGTCGACGCCCTCCGTCGTGGGCTCGCGCTTCTCTCCCCGCCTCGGCTTCCTCCCCTTTCGGCCGCCATCGCGAATCGATTGCCGTGGCGGCGCCAAGACCCCGCTCGCGGCTCCTCTTCATCGCTATAATCCGCTGCCTTAGAGTCCTTTCTTTTGAGTCTTCCGTTTGCATCCATCCAAGTTCATAGCATCTCTCTGTTAGTTCGTTAATGTTGTATGAGTCCTTAAATTCCTTGTCAATCAGCCGATTGCTTTGCTAGCTACGGTCCATCCTCTCGGATGAGTGTGGTCATCTCCTTCCCTTCGCATAGCCGTAGCCGTCGCTCTTTTCTTTGAGCCGCTGCAAATCGAAGAAGTCTTTATGATGTCACCACTTCTCTTTGAGCCGCTGCCACGAGCTTTTAAGACCGTCGCGCTTCTTCTGCACCACGCCTCTGCTACGCTTCTTGTGCATTGTGCCACCGCCGTCTTAGGCTTCGACCTGCGCTGGTATGCTTCTATCTCTCTCTCTTCGGCTTGATTTGATAGTCATCTCTATTTGTGTCACTTTCTACATCCTCTTTATCGTGTTCCCGCAATTGACTTTGCTTCGCTTATCTCTACTTTCTCAGCCCTTGCACCTTGTGCTTTCCGGGCTGTTGCACAATTTCGGATGGTTGGTACTCGACACAATTTTTCAAGAGCCGCACACTATGATGACAACTTCAAGACTCGGACTTTAGATTTCCCTTTTTAGTGTCAACCCTTTTCAAATGTAATTCTATTACATACATCTTACATTTGAGAGGAGTTGTTAAGGGTATATGTGTATTTTCCTATTATCCTTATAGTCTAGGGTTTAGTGAGTCCTTGTACTATATATAGCCCCATGGGCTGCTATTGCAATACACTCGACATTTCACATTTGCATACTTTTAATTCTTGTAACATTAACCAGCAAAGAAAGCATAAGCACATTAAGGTTAAAGAATTCCCTGTATCCTTTTGCCTTCACAATTTAAGCAAAACAAGAAATTATTATGGAAAGAAAGGTTATGGTCCCAAACTATCCTCCAGTGTTAAAGTCTCAACATGACCATCTACAGAGGTATAATAAACACAAAAGTTTCCACCACAGCTGCATTATCTAGAAAGCATGCACAATTGTGGTCCTAAGTAATACTTGATTGGAGCATTGTGGTCGCAGAAGTAGTAATAGATGTTATAGCATCAAGTTTACATATACTTCCTTTTTTCCTTTGGATCCAGTCCTTATAAACAGGCATATCTTTCTAATATAGACCTGTGAAGCTAGAGTTTTTGAGAGAAACATGGAAAATCTAGCACTTTTATCAAGATCATATGTAAACATTAGATACCACATCATTGAAGTATAATTACCTGGAAAGGTAGTGAAGGCAAGGGATCAGAATCCCAAAAAAGATCATCGCTTTTCCCCTCCAAGTACATTCTAGCATCCAATCGTGATTTCCCTTCCAAATAAATAAATGATAAGACATACTGACGGCAGAAGTGATCCCTCAGTTTGTCCAATGAATGTTGCAGACGACGTTTCCACTCTTTGTATTCTATGGAGTATAAGGACCCAGGACCAAGGCCTTCACTCGATCCACTAGTTCCTTTCTTCTCAGTTTGCGTATCAAAAAACTTGGATACAGCTGCTGGCAATAATTCATCTGCTATAGTATATGCCGTTCCAATGAGGGCAAGCTGCTGCGCATCACTTTCAGCTTTAAATTCTACAGGCTCTTTTGACTCAACTACATTATCATCTTCAGAAGGTCCTGGCAAGACTTTGATAAGTGTTTCTACATATCTATCAAATAGCTGGAGAAATTTATTCATAATTGTTCCACCAAAGTGAACTATGGTCATTGGGGTAACTTGATCCAAAACATCCTGTAAGAGGCACATGCAGATATCAGCTGCTTCAAATTATCAGATATCAGGTACATTGCAGAAAATTGTGAAAAAAAGTTGATGAATTCCACGATATTGCGCTTTCCATTTGTTCCGGTAAAAGACTGTTCTATCAAAAAAATCGAAAATAGGCACTTAACCAGTAAAATGACCACAGTAGTTTGGTGTTTACGCCAACTCATCCCTACACTAAGTCATGCAAGTACATTACGCCTATTTATCCTAGATATGTGTATGCAGGGAGTTATTGTGCAGAGTACTAGCATCTGTTAAGAACGTGCTGAGTACTAGCATCAAATAGATGTGGCCACAAGTGAGGTCAGTTACATTCAGCAATGTTCAACGAGGGTTTCAAGGGCTGTTAGAAACTTAGCGACCCACAGCATGCCCAGATGTTCTTTGAGGTGTAAGTTGTTCACCTCAGAGATAATTCGTTGGATGTAATAGATGCAAACATTACAAACAGGAGTAGTCAAATACTCGAAATCAAATTGTTCAACCCAACATGACAGGAAACTGAATTCTCATACATGGTAACACATAAGGTGGGAATAAGACAAACACAGTAAAAATAAATCTCAACAGATAAGAATCAATAAAAGGGGAACTCACATTGACAATGGACATGAACTTCTTTCCACTGCTTGTAAGCATTACGTTCGGTGCAACTGCACCAGAGAGAGGTGATCCTTCTTGAGGAGTAGGAAGCAGAATATCATCATTCCTCGCTGAATCTACAATCTTTCTTCTCACCCTTCTAAAATTCAGGTCAAGCACTTCTTCGATATAAGGGCGCAATAGGACCATAAGTAACTTCGAGAATTTCAGCCCATGTGATTCTAGATAAGAGCAGTGAGTGAGACTAGTTTGGATGCATATGCAGGCAGAACGAAGGGCAGAAACACTCTCAGGCAAGGGAGAATTTTCTTTAACCAAACGTGCAAAAGCTTCTATTTCATATTCAGCCCATTGGATAATCCGGTTCATATTCATGAGGCTATCTCCAAATAGTGTACTAGATTCTTTTGACGCCTTTGAGATAGCTGAGAAAACAAGCTGTGACAAGGTTGCAGAGTAAGTTTCTGTGTAGATTGAACAATTGGGTAAAAATGCCTCAATATTTTTCTGAAGACGCGAACCATAAGCTTTTAGAAGTACTTGATGGGCTACAGAACCTTTGCCTATCTTAATTAAACCAGACAAACATTTCCTTAGTTCAGTAATAGATAAAGATGGCTGTTCCGAATACCTAACAAGTTGATCCTCAAGAATTGATTTCCTTTCGAACAGTGCTGTCTTAAAGGCAGAAATCTCTGCATCTGATTCTTTGCCTGAATCATCTGTAGCCATATATTTCTTCTCTTCAGCTTCCAGAGCAAGCAATGCCTCCTCTATTTTGTGTTCTGCAAGCAAAGTGTCTATTTTATCCAGAAAAGTAACTTTGGGATCTTGAGTGACGTCAGACAATATTTCATTCAGTTCAGTTTGAAAATCCTTTTCTTCCACATGTTCATCCTTGCTATATTTTTGCCACATTTCGAGTTCACGGCACACACCACTCATCAGATCTTGCACAAGAATCCCCTGGGCAGACACATGCTTCTGTAACTCAATTAACTCTTGTTCTGCTTCAACAACCTCTTCAGATATTCTGTGTGAAGAACGGGAAAGGAGAAAACATTGTGTGACAATGAATGCATGGAAGTATGAGGAATAAAAACACAAGACATTATAGATTACAATACAAATTTGTAATAGAAACACAAGACATTATAGATTATAATACAAATTTGTAACAGAAACACAAGACATTATAGATTACAATCAAAATGTCTACTAATTAAAAAATTGAAGGAAAAGTTGAATCATGCATTAGCCTAAGTGTTGACGCACTTAGGAAAAAAGGTTAACTTTCAGGTTTCAGCTAATGGGCAAAACTAGCACAATCTCAGGATACACGCTTTGCAAGGAAAATATCATAGACCTACAATGTATTTGTTTCAACTTTCAAATTACCAAAAATTCAAAATTTGCACTGAAAAGAAAGTTTCATTATTATGTATTCCTCATGGATGCTCTTTTAATAATATATAATATCTCTACTAATATAAAAGGAGAGTTTGTCCGTTCACCGTCTTCCCCTTCCTTCCCCCTACCACAGTGCACTCTCGTATCTGCTCTTGACATACACCGATATGTGAGCCTGTGTCATTAGTTGGCTCCCTCCTGAAACAGCTCGCGGCCTCACACCCCAGCCGCTCTTCCCTTCCCCCACACGGCCACACACTTGAGGCCCCAACCTCTAGCCAATTTCGAGATTCTCGCATCCTGATCATCGTCGTCCCCTCTCGTCACTCCGATGATCCACGATCAATCTCTTTTATTCATCTCCCTCTTCCATACCCTGCACCAGCGCCTTGCCATTTTTGTAGGGTAGATCCACGATGAGTGGTGGCACTAGTGTTGATGCCCACAACAAGCAAAAGGGTCATCGCCAAGTGGCAGCTGGGCTCGAAGAGCAAGGAGGCAGCGGCGAGGAGAAAGACAGTGGCATCAGGATCGAGGATGGCCATATCTGGTGCCGCCGCGGGGGTTGAGGATGATCGGGTCAAGCGGCACGGTGGTCTAGGATCACCAAATCCATCGGACTTTGGTTTTTCCCTTGGGTCTGGCGGCAGCGGTGTAGGGATGGCTGGGTTTGGCGGTAGAGACCTCCCTCTCCGACTCTCCTCCACCAATGTCGCCACCTTCCACTTCCCCTTTTATGCCAGCGTGGTCGACTGGCTCTAGCTACGGCTCCATGTTCTTGATCCCTCGTCGCCCCCACTGTCTCGTTGTGAGGACGGCCTGATCTGACAACGGTGAAGATGAGGACGATCGGATCCAACGGCGGTGACCTCAACGATGTCGGATCCGGACGCGGTGACCTTGAGGTCCGTCAGATTCACTACGCCAGGGTGGAGAATGCCGGTGTCGAGGACGATGACCCCAAGATCAGGTGGTCATGGGGTTGGGGGCACTGACGAGAAGCACGACGACCCCGGCGGAGTACTGGAGGTGTACCGGAGGTGGTGGACCAACTAGATCCCAAGGCGGCGACCTCGAAGATGGTGCATCCAGCGGTGGTGACCTCAGGGATAGTGGATCCAGTGGCGACAGAATCGATGACGCGTGAGGTAGAGCCCCTGGCCGGGAGGAGTGGGAAGTGGAGGCAATGCTGTGGCGGTGCGAGGAGGGGCAAAGGGAGGGAAGGAGACGGCGTCAGGTGGGAGTGGAGGGGCTAGATGTATTTTTTATTTACATCTAGGGCAGCCTCCTCCCTTAGTTGATCCTAGCCACTAGATCTCAATCCGACGGCCATGAAGAAAGGTGACACGGCCAGCCCCTTTGGTCCCTAAGCCCAGCCCCTTGAAGCCTCCGTTACTCCTTCCTCCTGTGTGCCGCCATGCTCTATTGCAGTAGGACGGTGAAGAAGATAGAGACGGAGCGGTACTCAGTGGTGAAGACGATGAGCACACTGCTGCGGATGACAAGCGTTGCTGTACACCAAGGACGACGACGGAACGGAAGTGTACACCGTCGAGGTTGACGATCAAGACATGGAGTACACTAGCATAGACGACGAACAGGGAGACAGAGTACATCTCGGACGAGGTGTACACCGCCAGAGGTGAGGAAGAACTGCGAAGCTAGTGGGGTCAGGGAGAGAAGATCCAGAGCAGTAATCTCGGCAACAGCGGATCCGGCTTCGCCAACCTCACTCTTGATGATAAGATGTCTCCCTCTTTTTAATGTTCATTGTATGATTTTGGTCACGTTTGACGATATGTATCACCTTTTTTAGAAATCTCGTTGCAACGCACGGGCATCTTACTAGTATAATATAAAATGGGAGATTGTCCGTTCACCATCCCTCCTTCTGTTCTTGTTGCATAGGCTGATGTATGGGTCCTCTTTATCAGGCTTGTCGCTCTTTGTTCCGAACCGCTCCATTCCACACATGGCCACGTCTTTCATCTCCACCCCTACGTCTCGCACCTTCTTCCTTCCATAATGCACCAAGGGAAGCCAAGATGAGGCCGCCTTTTCCCCTCCCGATCTGGGCTAGCTCAGGCGTTCTCCTACTGCTGGCTGACGTCGGTAGTGGATTCACTCTCTGACCCTGATGTGGCTGCCCTCATGGCCAATCCTCTCTCTTCTCCTCACAATCCACGTAGTCCTGGCCTTGACGGGCTTCTCCTTTACTTGTGTGGGAGAAACTGAGGAGAAAGTTGCCGCACGATAGCCGTGGAGACCGAAGAGACAGTTCGATGGCAGCAGGAGGGGAGCGTGGAGGAAATGTTCATGGCCACTGTGTGCGTCAAGGAATGACTCTAGTGACGCGAGTAGCAGTGCGGTAGAGGATAGGAGCGTGGAGAGGGATCTTGCCTTGAGCACGTCGGCATCGACGAGGGCAAAGTAGAGGTTGTCGACGGGACGGATTCAATTATTGATTCATCTTATAGAAACCGACTTTCTTTATTTCTCTTAAGAATCGAACTAATTATTGATTTGTACTGCTCAGCTTCGGATCGAAGAAGGAGGTGGCAGTGCCCGACAGGAGGCGGCACAACAAAGAGGGAGGTGGCAGCATGGCTGCAGCCTGCGGCTTCATGGAGGAGGCATCATGTGGGCTGCAAAGTTTGAACAATGTGGTTGTTGCATCATGTGAGCTGCAAAGTTTGAACAATGGGATCATTACTCATATGACCTGATGATGCATCGAGTACAACAAAAAGAAAATATCTTAGCATTTGAAGAAGCATTACGCATCTTTGAGTTTGTGAGTATTCTGTCTTTAATGCCCTCTGCTGATCCTACTGCATCATTAGTTTTTGGTTGTATCACATTGATCTACTTTTTACCATGCTTGACTGCAAATGTGTACCATTATGATTGTTGTAAGATCATTATGAACCAAAATGACATATCTGGTTTTCATTTTGAGCAATAACATATCTGGTTTTCATTTTGAGCAATAACTAATTTACTTTCCAGGTTAAATGGGATTTCGGTTCCCCTGATTGTTGTTTCTTTGGGATTTTCATTATATACTTCTGAAATGGCTAGATAAGTTTTTTTTCTTCTTCTGCTCAATTCTACAGAATCCATGATTTGAAATAAATGAGCCTTTGTCCTGATTACGGTTCATCTTGTTATGCTGTTTTTAGCTTCTTTTTCTATAAAAAATGGCTTTGCAGGATCATTATTCTTCAAAGATGTCCAGGGAAGCACTGTCAACTTGGCAATGGACTGGAGACACTCTTTGCATATTGTGATAACTGATTGTAGCATTGATTGTGAAATTTGTGAGACACTCCTTTGCACAATGTGATGCTCAAAGTTTCACAGTTTAGTTATGAACTGAACCTTATATATATTTTACTTTCTTCATGAAAACTTTAGCATCCTTTAGACTGATGGCATGTAAGATATGGCTTTCAGAGAAACAAATTAAAGACGTAAATTTGATATTTGTTTATTCCATATTATTGTTCTGTTTGTTGCAAAAAAATATTATGAACTCAAGACTGCACAAAAACATTTGGGTTTCCGTTCGTGAGTTCGTCTGCTCCTTTTGCTAGCTAGAATACTAGTGATCTATTTCAGTATTTATATAGGGTCCTAAGGAATGTATAAGCACATAAGCATATATTTGAATTTGCTTTTTCTGGATCCCATGCGGTAATTTGCATTTTCTGGAACCCATAGCTGAATCATAGAAAAATGTTAGAATCATGGTATGGTTTAGGATCATATGTTTGATGATATATATCACCCTCTCTTTTGAGACTCCATTGAAACGCACGGGCATTTTACTAGTAACAATATACAAGTCACTGTAATTAAACATGTGTCAATGGTTACAAGGAATTCAGGTTTCTTGACAGCTATGGAAATTGCTTAACACTTGGTGATTCAGTATGACATCAGTGAAAATGTGTAACAACCACCTGTAAGATTTTGGTCGTTTGGCACACCACAGCAACGTAAATGTTTCCATGAGGTGACAAAACAGTTTTTTTTGCAAGCTTAATAAGGCAGAGACCACTAAATCACCAAACCATGTAGAGCAAATGACAAACAAGAAGATAAAACTCAGAATAGAAGAAACAATTAACAACAACATAAAGTGCATCATTCATAGAGATAATGTCCACATTATTTTCAGAACAGAACGAATCAATCAGTAATTAGTGATTACCTTAGGAAAGCATGGTATTTTGACTGCATATTTCCACACAGGTTTTCAATAGCGTCCTTCAACTCTAGTAGCTCAGAGCAAATTTTCCTGATACCCTGTTCAACACAATAACTATTACCATTGAGTACCATCACCGCACTAGTGAGAAGGTTTGTGTTAGAAATAATATTGACTTAGAGTTTAAGACGTAGTAGAGTCCGTCTCCGTATGTAACTCAAGTTGAAATTGTGTCCAACTTGAAATCCAAATACATATGTAATTAGGAGATTATTAGCCTATATATTGAGGAGGCTTGTACCAGTTTTGTAAGCAAGAAGAACAGAAGGGAAAAGGAGAAGCAAGTAAGAGAATAGAGAAATTCAGAAATTCCCCTGTGTTCTCTCAGTTTATTTGCGATGTGTGTGTTTTCTCCTGGAAGAAAGTTAACAAGTGGTATCAGAGCCAGAATCATCTCAAGGCGGAATTGCTCGGCGACTAATATCGACTAAATCGTCTCGTTGATTTTGAAGTCGCGTCGGTCACGTCGCTCGCCTCGTAAAAGTTTGTCAACTCCAAGCGGTGTCAGAGTTCGTTTGTGCGGCGCGTACGCAAATTCTCGACCCGAAGACTTGGCCCGCGTGTGACAAAGGAAAAAGTGCGGCAAGCTCTGGGTGTCAGCCCAACACAAGGCAGGAGAGAGAAAAAAAATTCCTTGCGTCAGCACAGCTGCACAGGGAGAAACAGATGAGAGACAAGACAGAAGCCGCACCAACAAAAGCAAAAGTGCCACGCATCTCTTCGTGCATCGTTTTTTGGTCTGACGATCCAAGCGAAGGAGGCAAGCATCCTGCTTCAGCAGTTGTCGGCGTCTCTTACGTGTCTAGCAAGACAAAGCACGCGTCCGTGACGGCATCGTGTTGAATCTGAAGCCGAGTTTGTAGCTCTCGTTCCGTCTCTGAGTTGGACGTAGCAGCAGCGCAATAAAAGTCGCACGTGAGCGAGTCCAAACGAAGCAGTAACAGAAAGCGGCAATCACGTTAGACAAAAAAGATGTCCCAAGCGAGTACTCCAGAAGTAGAGCAAGTTCAAGGGAAAAAGAAAAAAACAACACAGATTTTTTCTCCGTTCTCTCGGTCCAAGTACCGCTTCAAAGTAGCCCGATTTCTTGATCCGTGCTCAAGATCATATCGCATTCTTCGGGAAGTGGTGTCACCAGTGACGAGACATCATCCAGTATGATAGCGAAGGAGAGTTCCGCTGTCTCGCTGCATTATCCGATGCTCACGACGAGCAATTATGCAACTTGGGCAATCAAGATGAAGGTGTACATAAAGGCTCAAGGAGTGTGGGACGCGATCGAGAACGGCAACGTCGATGTGCGCAAGGATCAGATGGCACTGACGGCCATCTATCAGGGTATCCCAGAGGAGACGCTATTCCTATTGGCCGAAAAGGAAACGGCCAAAGCCGCGTGGGAGGCGTTGAAGACGATGCATCTTGGTGCCAATCGTGTGAAGGAAGCAAAGGTACAAACTCTCAAGACCGAGTTCGAGGTGCTGCGTATGAAGGAAACGGAGTCGATCAATGACTTCGCCGTCTGGTTGACGGTCATCGTCAACAAGATTCAGATCCTTGGCGAGAAGGTGGAAGAGTTGTACGTAGTGAAGAAATTTCTTCGTGTTGTTCCCTCAGATTTTCTCCCAATTGCTTCGGTCATAGAGCAATTTGGAGACCTAAAGACAATGACCATGTAGGAGGTCATGGGTCGTCTTAAGGCATATGAGGAACACATCCAAGACAATAGCAACAAAAGCGACGTACAACTCTTGTTGACCCGCGCTGAGTGAGAGATCCGATCATCGAAGCGTGAAAGCAAGAACACTTCTAGGGGTGGTGGCCAAGGCCGTCAGAATCGAAAGTTTGATAAGGCAAAAGTGAGGTTAACTAATTGTAATGATTATTGGCATTTTACTTTAGAATGCCACAAGCCGAAGATGAAAAAAACGTTTCTTGCTAAAGCGCTCAGCGATGATGAACCAACACCGCTCTGATAATGAGTTGAGTCAAGGACGTTGAGAAGATGTGTCGCCGTCCAAACTCAAGTAAGGTGAAAAAGAATCGGAATGTTAAGGAGATGTGTCATCGTTCTGTGTCAAGTATGAGTTTAGTAAGTCTAGTTGAGTCCGACTGCCTCAATGTTTTAGAATCTTTGCATCTGGATGAACCCGTACCAGTTGAGTTGAGTCCCTACATGCAGCTTGCATGTAGAACGCTTCATGTGGAAGCGTGGCTGGTAGTTCATAATACATTGAGACTAAAACTAGAGTATGTCAAATCAAGATTAAGGGGGAGATTATTAGAAATAATCTTGACTTAGAGTTTAAGACGTAGTAGAATCCGTCTTTGTATGTAACTCAAGTTAAAATTGTGTCCAACTTGAAATCCGAATACGTAGACAAATAGGAGACTATTAGCCTATATATTGAGGAGGCTTGTACCAGTTTTGTAAGCAAGAAGAACAGAAGTAAAGAAAAAAGGGAGTAAGCAAGAGAATAGAGAAATTCAGAAATTTTTATGTATTTTCTCAATTTATTTACGATGTGTGCATTTTCTCCTAGAATAAAGTTAACAGTTTGGGCAACCACCAGAGTCCCCACCGGCCCCAACTGACAAAGATGCAGGCGGACCAAAATCCCCATTTAATTCCATTGCAATATGGTCAAGCTAAGGTTAGGTTGTAGTTCCAATTTTATTTCAGTACGGCCCAGTTAGAACTTAGAACAGATTGTGCTACAGAACAGCACCACATTCAAGATTCACAAATCAGAATTCACCAAAGAGCTCGGTGACCAAAATATGCATAGATTCGTTTCCCTAAGAGATTGTCCCTCCCAACACCATCGCACCAGCTCTAGATCCAAAATCGCAATATAACTTTAAGCACAAACAAAACAGGGAAGCAACAGGACTACGCCAGAACTAAATGAGAAAGAGCGGCAGGTAAAATCCCAGCGATAAGCGTGTGGGATGTAAGGGGAAGAACTGGAGCGGTTTGGGGGAGGAGACCACCACCTTCTCGGTCTGGGACTGGTAGGCGGCGCGGATGGAGGACTGCGGGGTGATCCACTCGTGGCCCGGGAAGTCCTCCTCCAGCTCCTCCCCGCTGCTGCTCTCCATTGCCGACCTCCCCAGAATCTCCAAATCTCTCCCGAGGATCAGGCGAGCGCTCGAGAGTTTCTTCACGTGCGACGGGCGTGTGGTGAGCGACGGGGCGGCAGGAGAGAGAGAGAGAGAGAGGAGGGGCGGTGGAGTGGACTAGTGGTGGAGTGGAGCGCCGTTACGAGCAGAGCAGTCACCCACCGGCAGCGACCGGATGGCTACCGTCAAGGGGCTTCTTTTGTCTGGCGTGTCTTGCGACGTAGTCACGTAGGTGGGAAAAGAAGGGCCGTCGGCGACTGGGCATGCAGGAGTTCGCCTCACCAAAATTACAACTTAAAACACAGACGATTAATTTTGAGTGCTCTTTGAGGTGGTATCAAAGTTTGTAGTAGGCTCTAGCAATTTTGGTAAAACCTCAGACGATTCTTGGCAAATCACGGGCAAAACACAGGCGCGGAAAAGCTTCGCCAAATTTTGGCACGGCAACTCTACCCGGTCAATGCGCTATCCTACTTTTTTTTTCCTTTTATGATTTTCACATGAGAAAATGCTCTAATGCCATGACCATAAAGCGATTCTAGTGTGGCAGCAAGAACAAATAATGGCTAACAGCTTAGCTAAATTTTGGCTTATAGGGGTGCACTTACACACGTGTTCATCTACTTTGTAACCTAAAACAACTCTAGCTTGAGTTGTTTTACTAAATATTTGGCTCTGAATCTTGGCCACAATCTAAACATTCCTAAAATGGCTAGGTCATAGGTTGAAAAACTAAATATAACATGATATTGAAAATCTGGTTCCACGCAAAAGAAACATAAAACCATCCTTTGGTTTAACCTTGCAAATAGATGATAGCCATATAATTGCATCCTGCTATAGAGACTGACTGAGTACTGTTGATTGTACTCAATCTTGCTGTATTACCACCACAACAGATACCAGAAGAGGAAAAAAGATTTCAAGCTTTACGCATTAGGGTTGCGATCGCACTCAAACTTTCCTGTTGGAGTTTTCTTCGAATCTTCTGATTGTAAGTTAAGTTTTAGACTTGGACGTCTTTTTTGTCACTAAAGTTGACCCGTAGGTCATATTTTAATCAAGTTAACCACTTTTAAATGTTCGTGAGTAGGCATGATATTCCTTCTGTCTGCAACTAAACTCCTGAACTGTTGTGGGGGCGTTACAATTCCTTGCAGGGCTCTTTAGTGTTCTAAACAAAACAAAAAGAACACCACACCACACCACCCCTCGAATCTTTTCAAGTTTTTTTACTCTAATTTTCAAGCTTCTATGCAAATACAAGACTACACCTATCTAAATTTGGGTTCCGATGAATATGGTTTGAAATTTGAGCAAATATGCTATAGCTTATACTTCGCTTAGACATAAAACCATATATCTGATGCATCTTACCTCCTAGGGTATGATAACCCCCAAAAACTAATTAATCCAAATTACACAGTTAAAAGTAGCTAATACATCAATGAAAGAATTAGCATTTAATCATCCAAGACAAAATTACAACAAAGAAAGTTTCATTATATAAGAAGTCCAAATACATAAAAACTTGATTACAATAATGAATCTCTCAAATATCCAATTATAATGTTACAGGTCCAATGTACAGAAATTTACAATCACAAGAACTATAAAGAAATAAAGTTCTAAAGTAAGCATTTCAAATTGCAATTCCACTATTTACAAGAATAAAATTATACAAAGACAGTACATCAACTATATTAAATATCTCAGACATTCGATTCACAATCTTGTCAGGAGTGAACACCACAACAACATATGCTTACAACAGAAAAGCAAAACTTTACAATAGAAATAAGGCTTAACAACCTAGTTTAGACGCAGCGGACATGCAAGCCCAAAGTAAACTTACATTACAAAAGAAGGATCCATCGGCAAACTTGAGCGCGGCTAAAAACTAAAACCAATCATCTTCAACGAAGTAGGATTCATCTGGAACTTCATCAATAGCTTGTTCATCTCAGTCCCATTGATCTTCTGTTTGTTGTTTAGCAAGTAATGAGTACAACCGTACCCAGTAAGTCAAAAGGGTAAATCCCAACTTATCTACTTGCAAGGATATTCAATAGATGGGAATATACTAGTTTTATTAACGAGAGTGGATGCAATTTTATTTGTAAATATTTTAAAACAAGGAAGCATGAAACAAAAACTTCTTAAGGGGGTTTCAACTCTTGATTACTTAGCTTGTTCAAATTAAAATATAAAGAAATCTACTTATACATTGTTGTTAGAATCATCCAGTAAACACAGCTTCAATTACCAGAAGCACGTCGTATTCGAATACCATTTATTTTACTCTACAGGGTTACCCAGTTTTACCCACAAGATTTCTTAACCCTCATGACTGAGTTAAGAAAACTAGGTCATTTCACTGCTCATCTCTTTATATAGCCTCTTCCCGACAGGTTCTTACCACACAACCTCGGGTATTCACTGGCCAACACGGAACACATCTGTCCGATTTGTGTGGACTTACCGTTGTTAAGTATGGTTTTACCATTTCTATACCACACCCTTCTGTAGATATTCAAACGAGTTAAGCAGCTACTAAATCAGGGTTAACAAGTCAATGTTTGTGGTTGAGCAATTACTGTGTCCTTTACTCAGTATAAGCTTCTAGTCCTTATTTTTCACCTTGAGACTGCCATCCTCGATGGCACTGTCACTCTTCTGAACAAGCCTCCACCCTGGGGTAACGTTGTGGACGAAGTACATCTTGTGGCTTTCTACAGCTCCCCCTACCCTAGATCCATTTTACCAATTCTACCGGCCAAAAGCCAAGTTACTTAGTAGTACAAAATTTTGAGTGAGCTATTCTACAATTATTTATACACTAATTAAATATTATTAAGGTTGTCAAGATGAATATGACCTCAATTTAAGCAGGACATTTCTCAGTGGTAGGACATAACTAATTAGTAAGTCATTCTAAACATTTACTTTAATCAAATAACATTTCGCAAATAACATTAATGCAAATACTATAATTAAATAACTTAAATTTCATGTTTAAATTGATTTGCTCGTGATTTGGTTGGTTTTGATCTCTCCTTTTTCCTTTTCTTACTCTTGTTGTGCTAAGGACATATAAGAGATGGAGACAACCTCTGGGAATCTATCTCCACTCATCTGGACACTTTGATGGCAAGCTTATCAAGAAAAACCGGTTTTGCTTGATTTGATCTCAAAATGTGATTTCTTGATCCGAGTGTTTTTACATGATTTCTTTCATGTTCTTGCTTGCTGAGACATGTAGGAATACGTCTAAACCCATGTTGGTCATTATCCACCCACGAGCAAGTTGTATTCATCGATTTTAATTTTGACTCGGTTTCGGTGCACCTTTCCTTCAAACTGAGAAAGGTATCAAATTTGGCCATGATTTTTATGATCGTTTATTCGAATAGGTTATTGATAATCTAGAAAAGATTCCTATAAAATTTCATATCATTTAGATCTACAGATCAAAAGTTACATCAATTTTTTAATTTGAAATTGGGTTAAAAACACTATTTATTCCTGAAATTATTGTAGCAACATTCTAACTGGCAACGTAGCAACAGTAGTTTTTCCTAATTTTACTGTTCATAATAGTCAGACCGCTAAAATAGAGGTCAGACCGCCCGGAGAAAGATCAGACCACCTCCTTCATGAAGGTCAGACCGTCAGGGGTTGTTAAAATATGTTTTGCTCAATTTTGATTGGATCTTTTTTTTGTAATTATTTATCTCTAATTTTTATAACTTCCATAGCTACTAGAGTAAAGAATTTTGTTTCCGCTCAAAGAAAAAGATTAAAAAATCTTAAAATTAATTTAGGCTCTTATTTATCCTCTCTAGTCACCATACTCGATCCTACCCAAGTCCCATACAATCATTACTTCTACTCAAACCAAAGAGGCAAAAGCTACACGATTTTGAACTTTTGGAACCGAACACAGGCATAAAGAATTTAACAAGTATTCATAGAACATATGCATTTTGGGTTCACCTTTCTGAATTTTGGGATTGTTGGACAAGATTGGCATACCAAGTTTAGGTGCCACTCAGTTAGGCTAAAATAAGTTGATTTACGACTAAAATTGCACTATAGCTGACTGAAATTACATTGTAACTGATGATAGCTTATTTGGCGTAACTAAATTTAAAAAAATAAAAATAGAAAAAAACAGGTTAGCCCCAATACAAACAAATACGGGAAAAAAAGAACTAGCAAAAAAGCTCAAAAAAAAGCCAGAAAAAGACAAAATTTATAAATAATAAAAAATAAACCAGAAGCTCAAATGAGCAGGAACTAAGTTAACTATGATTCTTATATGGGCGCACCATTACACACTTTTCCAGCTACTCCACACAGTACATGTAAAAACGGCCAAGAGTATAACTCCAGGTAAAGTTTCATCAGAAAAACTCAAAAAAGAAAAGGTAACAGCTTCATGAGATGACTTTCTAACAAGGAGAGCATGATTCTTGCACTCGTTTTTTTCTCGCTTAATGCTATCAGAAAAGATTTGATAAACCACTGAAGGTTGACCTGAGGGCAAATATCCATCACATCTTTGCAGTTCATTGGGCTCATCTGTTCTTCATAAGTGTTAAGCCTGAACATTAGGCGATTGACATGCACCAAACTATAGCTGAAATTGGCAATGAGCTGTATATGCTTCCTCCATTCGTTTCTTAACCCAAAACAAAAGTTTGACGAAGTAGCATCCGTCACTGACTGCAGGTTGCATTCTGACCAATAAAAACACGTCATTCTCTTAACCAGCAGCTAATCCATTCTATGAAGGTTGAATAATTGAAGGAATCGCTGGGCATGGAACGCCTTACTCATTTTCATGTGATCTAAGGTATGCCAAACAATTCATGAGTCCCTTTATCAGTAGACTTGTCTTGCCCAAACAATTCATGAGACCCTTTATCAGTAGACTTGTCCGAGGAGGTGCTGTGAGGTATTTGATACTGAGAGTTACTCATGCGCCATTCATTGACAATAATGGCTGGATTAGTAAAATGAGAACTACTTCCCTCACCATCAGAAGGAAATGGCACCACAACATCAGTTGATGTTCGTGGTCGTCGGACAGGTCTGCTGCTCCTGCTTGAAGATGGGAAGTTTGCCTCCTCACCCTTCTGTTTTCCCATAAAGCCACAGGCAAGAGCTTCTAGAGCTCGGGCTGTTGGCGGGCGGCTTCTGGTGCTCTGCCTCCTTGAGTTGAAACAAAGCTGCTCACTCAAGAGCGCATTACTAGAGGCATTGATGTCTGGAAGACAGCCATCCATCTCCTTTGTTTCAGAGGAATGTATAGATCTCTCCATGGTTGGCGTATTTTTGTCATATGGAGGTAGAGGCACGATGTAG